>BSBK01004383.1:2500-172500 GCA_027943335.1 Chamaecyparis obtusa | reverse complement strand
ATTTCTAAAGTGTTGTGTGAGGGCCCTTGGATGATGGGTAAATCCTTTTTATCTCTACAAAAATGGTTGACAAATCTAGATTATAATGATATTTTTTTATCTTTGTGTTGGTCTAGCTTCGTCTGCCTTTGGAATATTGGCATGAGGACATACTGGTAGCAATAGTAGGGTCCTTTGGAAAACTACTTACTATAGACCCCGATGACTATTGCCCGAACTAGACAAGTGTTTGCTAGGATTTGTGTTAATATCCAGTAAGATACAGAACTACCTCAAGTAATAATGCTAAACTCAAAAGTGGGTAAGTGGACACAAGAAGTAGAATATGAATCTGTGTCATTTTCTTGTTTCACTTGTAAGAAGCCAGGTCATTGGGTGAAGCATTACCCTCTGAAGCCTTCAAAAAATAAGAAAGAACAGGAGCCTAAAAGAGCTAAGAGATTGGAGTGGAGGAAAGAACAAGAGGATAAACTCCAAAAACCTCCTAAAGATTAGAACGTCTACTCTAATCTTGCAGAGCAACCAGGACTTTCAGAATTAGATAAGAATGTTATAGGAGAACAAAAGGAGGTAGTAAACCAAGCAGAGATGGAGAAAACTAAGGATCTGATTAGCTCGAATAACAAAATAGAGGAGGTTCTTGTATATTCAGTAGGAATAGACCCCAAGATGATTTCAAGAGTCAAAGATAGCCTAGACTCCATCCCAGAAAATGGATCCCAAATAGGACTACAGGGGTTAGATGATGATCTAAATGCTTTCTCTATAGAAGATTAGATCGGTAGTGGAGCATCTAATGCTAACTTTAATGACTCGAAGCAGGAAATGCCAAGAGGTAAGAATGAAGAATCTGAGTCTTTTGAAATAGAGAAAAATGATAACCCTTGGACTAAAGTCCATAATCGTAAAAAAATTAATGGCATGAAAGGAAGTGGATCCCCACTAATGAGCCTCTAAAAGGCCATCTTTCTTAGTTATTTTTATCCTCTTTTTAAACAGTTATTTGCAAACAGACATGAATTTATAGTTTTCAAGCATATGAACTTATGTTTTTTATGTATATGTTTTGTGTGTGTATGTGTGTGAAAACATGAAATAGAAATGTGGATAATTTAAAGAGATGATATTTTCTTGAATTCATGTATAGGAATGGTATAATGCAATATCTATACATGTTGATGAATGTTTCCTTGCCTAAGCTATGTTTTGGGTAGTCATCCTCATGTAGCCATAGGACTTACAAGAGTGTTAATTGGAACTTTACACCTTTTTCCTAATATTGATGATAAGAATATATATGCATATGGGAGGTTGTGTGCGCATTGATTATTTTGCAGGTGTTTACCATAGACATTCAAGGACTGATATTATGGCACTGGAATAGTCAAAGCCAATTGAGAATTGCTAGATCTTTGCAAGTGGGGCAAGTCAATTACTATTTTCTATTGCATGAAATGCACAGATTTAGCTCCCTCAACATGCTATATTCCTCGAAGATTTATTCATGATTAATGTTGTTTCTATTCTGAAACTTTATGAATCTGTAATTGATCCTCATTTATAGAGTGATCTTAGATTTAGGAGGTAGTTGTAGTTTTCCTTCAAATAAATGACTATTGTAACTCTTTAGGAGTTAGTCAAATGAGTTTATTTTCATAACATAACTATTGTGATACGGTTTTTCAATCAAGTGTAATCTTTTTCCATGAATGAATAGAATGCACAGTTCAAGTTTATATCTTTTATCTTGATTGTAATTTTTGTTCACTCATCCAAGGGGGCCCACTTGGTGAGTGAATTATTCTGTTAGAGTAGAATTCATTTCCCTGTTCATTTCTAAGTAAGGTAGAACTATGCTGCTCCTACAGCCACTGATAACAGAATTGGTAGATTGTTCCTGTAGCATAGGCGGTTAGAGAAACTCCTATCTATGATTACATGCTTTGTAGAGTTAATTCATTTAGTGGTTTTAGCATAGTTTTCCTAAAGCTCAAGCATTTGAATTCCATAGGATAGTCTTAAGATTAAGAGAGTTTGAAGCATATAATTTGTGAATGCCATTCCAAGTTTACATCCCTGGTCAATAATTAAATGAGACTAAATAATTCATTTAGAAACTATTTAGGGTGTCTAATCCTGAAATAGGCAGTCCATTGTTGTGGGTTTTTGATACCATTATTTGGCCAAGCACCTACCTCAAATTGAATCTCAAAAAGACCAATTTCCTTTCTCGAGAAAAAAATCTCAAAAGTTTCTCTAGGATGCTCTGCTTCTAAATCAAGCATTAATAGTAGACAATTTAAATAAGGTGGAGTCTAGACTAGAGGTCAACAACAAAAAGAGGACACAGGTACCCCTAAGAGAGATAGAGGAAGAATGTCTGAAAAATACCAGAGGGATTTGGAAGCTAAACAGAACATAGTAGATGGAAGACATCTTACCATCGACCAGGTTTGTTCCCCAATCCTTAAATGAAGATCTTAACTTGGAATATTAGAGGTCTTAATGGACCTCATAAGCAAGATGTAGTTAGGAATTTAGTTAGAGATACTAAACTTGATATTCTTTTGATTAAAGAAACTAAGATGTTGAAAGATAAGGTAGCGAAGATTAACCTGCTTAAAAAAGGGAAGAGTTATGGTAGTGATTTTGATGGTGCTTTAGGAGGTATGGTTATCTTCTGGAATACTAGTAGTTTTAATTACTACCTGTTGAGAGAGGAGAATAATTTTCTTGTAGTGAAAGTTTGTAGCATTAAGGGTAACTTCTCATGGACCCTGATCAATGTGTATTCTCCTAACACAAAGTCAGGTAGACTTAAAATTTGGAAAATGCTACATGACTTCAGGATTTCCAACCTTGATAAGAACTAGATGATTATGGGAGACTTTAATACCCCTCTGAAAGAAATAGATAAAAGAGGTGGGAACATAACTCAAGTGGAAAGTAGGGTTGATTTGATGGAATTCATTAGTAATGAAGGTTTGTTGGATGTTGATCTAGAAGGTATAAACTACACCTAGTCCAATAGAAGAGTGGGAGCTAATCTTATTTAGGTTAAGCTTGACAGGGTTCTTTTATCTCTAAAATGGTATGCAAAATTCTCTTGCTCCCTCTCTTCTCTTAACTGTATTGGGTCGGATCACTATCTAATATCTTTTTCTGCAAATTCTTTTAGTGGTAAAAGAAATGCACCCTTCAGATTTGAAAAGATGTGGCTTTCTCACCCAAACCTTAAAAATAGAATAAGGGAATGGTGGAATACTAAACTGGAAGGAAAATCTATGTTTCAAGTGGCTAAAAGAATGGAAAATGTAAAATCCAAAGTAAGACAATGGAATAAGGATGTTTATGGTGACATTTTCCAATCCAAAAGCAAGATTCAAATGGAATTAAAAGATATGTAGGATAAGATACAAAGAATAGGATTGACTGAGGAACTAAAAAAGGAGGAAAATCAAATCCTGGTAGATTACCATAACATTATCTTGAAATAAGAGACCTTTTGAAGATAGAGATCTAGGTCTCTATGGCTGAAAGCGGTAGACAAAAACACAAGATTTTTTCATCTTACTACAATGAAGCATAAAGCCATGAACACAATTAATTCCTTATCTACTATAAGGGGAATCATATCTAAAGAAGAGGAAATAAGGGAAGAAATGATGGGCTATTTTGCTTCTCTTCTTTCAAGGGAGCCTAATATGAATCAGGAGAATTAGAATACTTTGTTGCATTCCATTCCTAGAATTATGGAGTCTAAGGAGAATGACTTTCTCAAAGCTATCCCTAAGGAAGAAGAAATCAAAAGGGTGATCTTCTCCTTTGAAGGAGAAAAATCTCCAAGACCGGATGGGTTCCAAATGTTCTTCTTTCAATCCTTCTGGAGTATCACCGAGAGAGATGTGTGTTGTGCTCTGAATGATTTATTTGGTTCTAAGTCTATCCTAAAAGAGTTAAACTCTAATTTTATAGCTCTCATTTTGAAAAGACCAGGAGTCAACTCTGCTGATAGCTTCAGGCCTATTAGCCTATGTAACTCTTTGTATAAGATTATGTCAAAGGTCCTTACATCTCGACTCTTAAAATTTCTCCCTAACCTTATTTCTCTGCAACATAATGGCTTTGTCCCAGGGAGACAGATTTTGGCCTCCATCATAGTTGTTCATGAGAATATTCATTCGTTGGAAAAATCTAGGAAACAAGGTTTCTTGATGAAGTTGGACCTATCAAAATCCTATGATAGAGTGGACTAGGAGTTGATTTCTAATATTCTTTAGGCCTTTGGTTTTGATCCTAGGGTGGTCAAACTGATTATACAACTAGTTACTATGGTCTCCTCCTCTGTCATTGTGAATGGGGGCTCATCTCCCTTCTTTAGACCCTCTAGAGGATTGGGACAAGGAGACCCTATCTTTCCTATCCTCTTTGCTATTATGGATAAAAGTATTGGGAAATTTATTAATGACATGGTGATTAATGGGAAGATTTCTGGCCTTCAACCTTCTTCTTCTGGTCTTAAGTGTTCTCATGAACAATTTGTAGATGACACAATTCTTATGGGGGGACTCCTTTGTTAAAGAAGCAAGGAATATGAAAAAGGCCATCGATGTTTACTCAAATACCACAAGACAACTTATGAACTGGGAGAAAAGCTTTCTTTACTTTAGTAATACTCTAGAAGAAAGAAAGAATAAAATTTCCCCCATTTTAGGCTATAACATAGGGATGCTTTGTACTCCTTACTTGGGTTTGCCTCTATGCTTGAAACCTAAAGCTTACTTCTGGAATGAAATTATTAATAGATTCCACCATAAATTTGTTGGATGGAAAGGAGCTACTCTAAGTTAAGCTGGAAAAGTTCAATTGCTGAAAAGAACTCTTAAAAATCTTCCAGTTTATGCTTTTAGTCTATTAAAATACCTCAAAAGTATGCTGACCTAATTTAAAAAATTCAAAAAAGATTCCTTTGGACAGGGGTTGAGGAGAAAAAAAGATTCAGCCTTTTTTCCTGGGAGAAGGTTTGTAAACCTATGAAATTTGGGGGGCTAGGCATTAGAAACATTACTAATACAAACAAAGCTCTCTTAGCAAAGCAATGTTGGAGGATCTTCAAAGGAGAAAAATAATGGAACTCTATCATTAAAATCAAATATCATCTTACTTCTTTAGAAGAAACTCTAAACTCTCAAGTGGACATCCAGGGATCCTATGTCTAGAATAGTATCAACAAGGGCAAGAATCTGGTTAGAAAAGGTGTTACATGGAAGCTGGGAAATGGTAGGAAGATTTAGTTTTGGAATGATAAATGGCTAATGGAAAAGTCTCTAATTGACAACCAGGAATGGAAAATTGTAATGCAAGAGTGTAAAGAGACTATTGGGGAAATGGTGAATGACTACTAGATTAATGATGAATGGATAGATCTTGGATTGAAGGATGACAAATTTAAAGAGGTGAATAAACAACTTAACAATTGGTTTATCAGAGAAAATGTGACTGATGAAGTGATTTGGGGCCTTGAAAACAATGGCAAGTTTTTGGTATCCTTAGCCTCGGCCCTCCTCATCTCTCAGGTTGATCATCCCCTCTTCTCTTAGGTATGGAACAAAGATCTCATCCCAAAAATTAATATGTTTTTTTGGTTGCTTGTTCAGAATAAAATCCTCACTATGGACAACCTCACTAGAAGAGGATTCCAAATGCCAAATAGATGCATCATGTGCTATGAAGAGGCTAAATCTTGTAATCACTTAATGATCTATTTCTCCTACTCTAGAGATGTGTGGGATTCTATTCTCATGACTATGCACCTAAATTGGGTTAAGCCTCTAAATTTCCAGGACTTTGTTCAGCAATGATAGTGTCCTTTTCATGACAAAAATGCTAAGGCTCTTTGGTATCTTTTTCTCCCTCACTTCACTTGGCAAATATGGAAGGAGAGGAACAACATAGTATTTAGAGAAAATATTGTGCCTTCTCACAAGGTTGCTAATTCTGTGTGCAGAAGCCTTATGGAAAATTTTAGAAGCATTGGCAAGAAAGACTCCATCTTATGGAACTCCACCTTCAATAATGAGAAGACTTTCTTCTAGGACAATCTAAATAGTAGGACAGACCCGAATCCTAAAGATAATATTATGTGTACTGCTCCCCCTATGGGATGGCTAAAAGGTAACTTTGATGGCTCTGCGAAAGGTAACCCTGGAAGGGATGGGGTGGGAGGCCTAATAAGAGACTGGGTTGGTAATTATCTGGGAGCTATAGTAGCACTGCTAGGAATTCAAACTAACCATGTTGTGGAAGTCGAGGCGGCACTCTATGTGGTGAAGCTGGCAAAAGATATGGGATGCTTGAAGCTTTGGCTGGAAGGGGATTCCCTCAACATTATTAATTGTATTAAAGGTAAAAATTATTTCTCATGGACTATAGCTCACATAATTAAAAAAATTAAGATGATAATCCAAACGTTTGAGGAAAGCCACACACCCATCTACCGAGAAGGTAATAAGCTAGTAGAAAGGCTGGAAAATGAGGGGGCCTAGAATGATGTCACAAAAACATGGATTAGAGAAGCAAATCTTACAACAAAGATTATAATTCTAATCACTTATGATAGAATTAACCATAAGGAGGGAAATACCATGCTAAATAATGATGACAAGGATGAAGCAATTATCGAGGAGTGCTACTTGTAAGGTAAGGTGTGTGATCATCATTATGGACTTAATGAGACACAGATTCTGGGCAATTTTAAGAATTCTGAATAGCAAGAGCAAGTCGAGTTGTGAGTCTTGGAAAATTGGTAAGATATCCAACTAGAATAGTAACAACATTCAAAAAATGGGAGGGGGTCTGAGAAGGGAGGAGCCTTCTGACTATGAGAAATGGAGACAAGAGAAGAAGGTTTGGAAGAAGCTGAAGAAAGGAGGGTTCACCCCATACATTGAAAAGATTCATGGTTATGATAAATAGTTAACTACTAAGTTTTCAGAGGGTTGGGTAAATGGAAAAGTTAATTTATGGGGCAAATCTTTTCCCCTTACTCTTACCCTTATTTCTGAAATTACTGGTTTATCCATGGAGGGAATGCACTTCTATAGGGATAATAAGTGTATAGGTTCTGATGTGGATGAAGAAGCTTTGATGATCAAAGGAAAAGGGGATTATATAGTTATTATGAAAAGTAAGAATTTTTGGGCTAAAATGCTTAAAGTGTTGATTGAGTACTTCACGCTGGATGGTTGAAACTGTAAAATTTACAGTCTGCACTTTGTTCTGGCTAACCACTTTAGGCACAACAAAAAGGTCTCCTTCTTGTACTTTATGTTAAGTCTTTGAACAAAAAAATTACTAATCATAGGAATAAAGTGAGCAACCCAATGTTGCATGAGGGATTGATCCTCCTCATTGCAGACTATGCCAGGGATATTATCCTGGAACCTATTCCTAAAAGGGTTACAGGTAAGAGAAAGGATAATAAAGAGGAAGAAAGTAAGGCTAAAACCCATAAGAAGGGAATGAAAAACAAGAAAAGGGCCAATGATAGTGGTGAAGAACTTGAAGACAAAAGCCCTTTGTCTCAGGGAAAGGAAAGCATTCAGGAGGATAATGCTAAAGAGGACCCAGGAAAAGAGGAGGAAGCTCAAGAAAAAGAGGATCAGAATCCTGAAGATAATGAGCGGGAGGAAGCCATTGAGGAGATAGAGAACATGGAGGGAGAAGATGAAGAGGAAGAAAGGGGTAAAGAAGAATAAAATGATGAGGATGAGGAAGAAGGATTGGAAGAACCGAGGCCTGAAGAGAAAGATGAAGAATTGACTAAAAAAGAGGATGCAAAGGGCCAGTCGAGCTATGGGGAAGGCAAAAGCCAAAAGGAGGCTACTCTGGGCTTCGAGATGGATGCTAGTATTCTAGAGGAGGTAAAGAAGAAAGATGGCCATGACATTCATGTGGACAAGTAGATGTCCCAAGAGATGTAAGAAATGAAAAATCACCTCAAGGCCATGGAAGACACGATGAATACCATGAAAACTAAGGTGGAAAAGCTGGAAATGAATTTTTTGGATAAGGTAAATTATAATAACCCGAATGAGGATCTTACTGCTGAAATCAAAACTATGGTTGACAACAAGCTCAAAGACCTAACTGAAAAAATTAGTTATAATGGGTACATAATAAATGAGGTCCTCAAGCATAGCAATGAAGGCCTAAGTGCCGCTGTCATGAACTTGGATATGTTGTACAAATATCTGGAAAAAATTTTGCTAGAAAATACCACCATAACGATTGATAAAGATGCTTGGAATTATGGACTGGGAACTAGAACTAGGGGTCACATCCAGAGGAAGGTTCCTAAAATGCAAAAGGAGCTAAAATATTTAAAAGAAGCCATTCAGAAAATGGAGGACTTGTAGAAGAAGGCAGAGAAGACTATTAATAATAAGTAGTCTCTTCTAGTTGGTTGCTGGCAGATTGCTAGTAGTTGTGTTAGTATCTATTTTTTTGTCTTTGTTGTCTTGTCTCGAGTTGGGTAGGGTCCTTCTTTTCTCTTCTTAGTAGGTGATCTTTTTTTGTATAAGGCTGAAATGTTAAATCTTTCTGATATATTGTAAATGGTTTCGGGTTCCATTCAAAACCTACTTTTACCTTAATAAAAAACAATTAATTAATTAAAATTAATTGTGATGTCATAGGAACTCTACATGTTAACCCTGGGGTAAGCATGAGAACTCTACAGGTTAACCATCTAGTTAGTGTCATACTTATCCTAGTTAAAAGGCTTAGTCATGCCAACACCTCATACACTCATATGTCAAGTGACACTACATAAATTACAACCTATTCACAAATAGTTTGAATAAACATAATTCACATTTACTAAATTAAATACAATCATTCAACAACACATTTATGAATAAAATACAAGATACCGAGGTTCTTGTCTCTTCACTAGACAAAACCTTTATTTTACTGTTAAACATAGATTCACTCTTTACTCCCCATGTTTAGAGCCATGGTCAATAACCTACACACTCATTGCAAACATCAGTAGTGCAAGAAATCACCCTAATAACATAGCAATGTAAATGATAAAATACATCAACTAGCATATGCATTTTACTAATCCATTATAATATAATACCACATCTACATTTGATCTTAATATACATAAACATGAATTTCTAAATTATTTTGCATCATATTAACATCCCAATATATCCATTATTCTACACCATCAAAACATAATATATCCTAACCATAGGTGTCATCTATAACAACTATCATAAAGCATCAAATTAGCATACTAATCAACAAAATTAATGTACAGAATAAAAATAGTATAGAATTTATCAAATCCTCAAATAATAACATATGTCCATTAATTCTAAGTATGTCAAAATCAAACATCAATTGTAAAGTCTGAACTAGAAAATCAATGTTGCACTATGTCGTGTTGGGGTAGGCCTCACATTTTTCCTTCCAACAATTAACAAATTTTAAATTTATATTTCTAATAACCAAAATTGATAATACAAAGTCTTAAAATAAATAAAAATGATGTGATAATACAAATCTTTCAAATTTGCATGAAATAATCATTTGTGTTTATGTAAAATAAAAAATCTCATGAAATATAAAAAAAAGTGCACAAAAAGAATTTTCAAAGTTGTGATGTTACCAAATAATGTGTTTCTTACTTATTTTACCTCTTATACAATTATTTTTATTATTTTACAAACTCGATTGCAATGTGAAAATACAAGCACATTTTGTAATGTGCTCATGTTATATACCATGTGTGTGTTACTTAATGTATGCTCACATTTTCTACTCAGTTAAATTATAAAGGGATAGATAGATAAAGATAGATATTATTGTGTGTGTGTGTGTGTGTGTGTGTGTGTGTGTGTGTGTGTGTGAGAGAGAGAGAGAGAGAGAGAGAGAGAATCATTTATGTCTTGGGATTTGGGGTCATATTTAAGGAAATTATATAGGGTGGATATTTCACACCACAGTAGGAAAGATTCTCTATTGAAGCACTATGCAAGTAGCACGAGCAACATTATCGAGGAGGCCTTCCCTACTAGTGGAAGTCCATCCTCAATACAAAAAAATTTATTATGACTTTTTTCCCTGTCTCCCCTCTTTTATGGGGTCTAAAGCCTCACATATTTCTATTTCAAAATCTATCTCGCAACAAACAACATGCGACAATGTTAGGGTTCGATCGTTCAAGGAAATAATGCAAGAATCTGAGGTGATTTCTATTCCTAATAGCATTGGATTCATCCATCAAAAAGTGAAAGAAAAAAATGTCACTATAGAGGGATTCGATTCAGGTAAGGCTTCGGCTACAAATGTCTTCATGGTTAAACATAATTTTAAAATGGCCATGGTAATAGATGCTAAAAAGAATAGAGTAAGGAATTATGTGATTTTTTTTGTACCACAAGAACTTACCAAGTTACCATCTAGGATTTTTTGAAATGAATGGTTACACAATGTGTGGAGCAAATGTTTAGGGTTCCATTTTTCATACTTTAGGATGTTGCAGAAAGGGTTGTTTCTTGTTTTTCTTACAATCCCTACTAATCCAATAGAGATTATTAAGAGGGAATTCTAGCATATAGGATCTTATAATTTTAGGGTGGTTTCATGGATAGCTGAAGCTATACAAGAGGAATCATCACCCTTTCATGTCCTAGGTAGCTCACAATTGGTAAAATTCTACCTTTTATAGGATTTAATCCCCCAAGCCCTCAAGCCTATTGGTAAAGCTATTCAGCTTAATAAAACTAATAACTTATTACTACATACAAATGCAAGAGTTCTAGTATCTTTGAGCCCTGGTGTGGATTTTCCAAAGGAAGTTTTATTTGATTTAGAGGATCATTTATATATGTTTTCTGTCACTTTTTTGGGAGGGATAAATGTGTGCTTCTTGTGCAAGAAAGAGGGTCATTTATGGTCTTCTTACCCTCTACTAAAAAAGAAGATTTATAACCCTAGTACTAATGCCAAGCCCTCTAATGGGTCAAATAATCCCCCTACCCCTGCTTCCCACAACAATAGTAAACCTGACCCTAAGTCTTTTGAAGTTTTGTACAAAAAATTGGACTAGTTGTGTGAGTCATTTTCTAAAAAGAACCTCTTTGATTATTCTATCTTATTGAATCCTCTCTCCAGCCTTCATAATCTCCTTGTGGTTTACTCTCTAGATTTTGGGCTTAATCCATCTCCTCCCCAGCCTAAAAATAGAACACACAATTCACAACAATTGGAATTGAAAAGAATTAGGAGGCTTTCATATCCAAAATTTAAAAGAAAATATTCTCCTAAAATTGGTAGCTCTATACCAATTCGATCTTCTATGAAACATAATTATTTTGAGAAGGGAGTCATTCCCTTCACCCCAAGGGCTTAGATGGAGCTATGGATAGTGGAAAACCCAAGGAGGATGAATCTTTTGAGAGGTTCATGGGAAGGGTTGAGTTCTCAAAGGTTTATTTTGATGTAAATCCATCTACTAATGGATTAGAGGCCTTGCAAGAGGCCTATCAATTTGAAGATAGATTGTCTAATTATACACTTGTAGTTATTCCTTCCCCTCCCCTCCACCACCCCCCAAAAATCTGTCCTCCTTTGGAACTTGTCTCTATCACCCCCATCCATGTCTCCACCTAGGATATTGAGGTTGAAGGAAATATTCCTTCTCAAAAGGTTTTTGTAGATAATACATTGGAAAAAAGATAAATTTCAAACAAAGCTATTATACCTTGATCTGAGATTAAAAAGGATGATAATGTGTTTGTTTTTCAAGCCCAAAAGGAAAGAGGAGGGTGAGGACCAATAAGACAAAAAAAACTATGGAGCCCCCAGTAGGGAACATAGAGGGAGGCACTCAAAAGAAAAAAAAAAGAGGTAGACCTCCTATTCCCTCTATGCAGTATAAGGAGCCTAAAAACCCCAGAAAGAAACTTCCAAGTTTCTATAAGAGCTTCAAAGATCCAATAGAAAAAAATCCCTAAATCTTATCCATGGATATGACCTGTGCTTCTTGGAACATCAAGGGTTTAGAATCTCCTGACAGGAAATATATTGTGAAGAGATTCCTCATGATGAATGGAGACATTGATATATTGATGCTTCAAGAAGTTAAAGCCATAGGATTAAATTTGAATGTGAACCTTAATTGCATCTTGAAAGATGCTAAATCCTTCATCACTACTTATCTAAGGGGTAGAGGGGGAGATGTTATTTTAGTTGGGCCAAAATGGTCCAGACACATTTCAAAGTGGGATTGTTGTCCTTGTTAGAGGCTGATTTGGATCACATTAGTTATTGATAATCATGAATTTGGCATTTGTAATATTTATGTTGCAAATGATCATAACAACAAAATAGATCTTTGGAAGTGGATGTTCCAAATTGACAATACTCCTTGGATTCTAGGAGATGACTTCAATATGAGTGAATCTCCTCAGGATAAATAAGGTGGTAAAAAATTTGAATAGAGTGGCACTGAGAAGTTATTTTGGTTTAAAATGATTAAAAATAATTAAAAAAATTATCCTTTAGCTAGAAACAAAGGTGATCATAAGGGAAGCTTGTGCACACTTGGACTAACTTATAATAGGGTAATAAGAGAATTTATTTTTAATTAGATAGATTTTATGTGAATAGAGAGGCATTCAGTTTTAGAAAGGATGATTTGGATGTTTGTGTAAAAGTCTCCCCATATACATTATCAGACCAACAACCTTATCATAGCTAGGTTCTTATATTTGGATAAGAACAATTTTGAGAGTAGTGGAAAGGATGGATTTCCCCTAAATACTTCCCTCCTTAATGATGAGGATGTCATCACTACCATCAATATCATTTAATGGTATAACAAATTGCCTTTGAGATACCAGACTGTAATAGAGAGTTGGGTTCAAAATGTTTCCAGTTGGAAAACTTTCTTCCAAGTAGTGGGAAAAAAGAATGCAAATGAAAAGAGAAGATTGGAATATGATCTTCAAGAGAATATGGTTAAAGATGAGGTAATCATTCCTAGCTAACCTTGATGCTTTAGAATTCATGACCCAATCTAGAGATTCCCTTAGAAGATTGCAAAATTTTAAGATCTAGGGGACTAAAACAAGAGCAAGATTTAATTGAGATTGCTCATGGTGATAAGGACTCTAGGATTTTATTTAGATACTCAAAACCAAGGAATCCAAATTTAGGATTGATAATATTTTGGATGAGGGGATTGAAATGAACTCCCAAGATGATATTGTTAAAGCCTTTTCTGGATACTATAAGAAGTTGTTCACTTCTAAAGATGTTGGTACTGATATGGAAACTGCTAGGCCTCACTCCCAACAAGGTAACCATAGGAGAGGTTGATATGTTAGATAAAGATATTTGAATTAATAAAATAAATAATGTCATCTTAAGCATGAATAATGAAAATGCCCCTCGACCTGATGGGTTGCTAGTGGAATTTTATAAAAATAATATTGATTGGATAGGTGAAGAACTCCTACAAGTATATAATGAGGCTATTGATAGGAAATTTCTTGGGAATGATATTAATGTTGGTCTGATAAAGTTGATGCCCAAAGAGGGGAAAAAGACCTTGATTAAAAATCGAAGGCCAATTACTCTATTAAATGTCTCTTACAAAATTCTGGCTAAGATACTTACACTTAGGTTGGAAAATGTCCTTCCTCATGTGATAAATGCCACCTAGATAGGATTTGATAAGTGTGGGTACATTCTTGAGAATATGATCACTTCTTGGGAAGATATGGATTAGGCTAGGGATTCTAAATAATACGTATGTTTTCTACTCCTTGACTATGAAAAGGCCTATGACAAAAAATAGTGTAAATTCATAACTATGGTGCTAAGATGCTTGGGCTTCCCTAGTTTTTTGTTCCAAATGGTTAACTCCCTCATGAATGGAGCTAATGAAACTATTTATTCAATGGATTGAGGTCTGGCCCTTTTGAGATATGTAGGTCTATAAGGCAAGGATGCCCTCTAGCCCCAACTCTTTTTGTACTAGTTGTTGATGCCTTATACTACATTCTCGAAGATAAGACTATCTCACCTAGTGTTAGGGACATTGAGATACCAAATGGTGATGAAATTTTGTATGTGCAATTTTCTGATGACACAATAATTACCTTTGATTTAGCTTAAGACAATGTATGTAGACTTATGAACAAGATGAATCTCTTCTATGTTGCATCAAGAAGTAAGCTTTCACTTCCTAAATCCATTTTGTTGGGATGGGAAGAGACGCCTCCATGTTGGTGAAACAAATATGAACTATCATGTGGAGGACCCAACCATATTGTGAAATACTTGGGCATTCTTTTTTTTTGTCAATCCCAATCTTATTGAAATGTGGAATTGAATTAGGGAAAATATGATAAAAAAATTCAATAAGTGGAATAATAGATAACTCACACTGGTAAGAAGATTCCAAGTCTATCAAAAGATCCTCTCATCATACAATATTTACTATGGTTCATCCTGGTTGTTTAACCATTCTCAATTCAACTATATTCAGAAGAGATTTAGGGACTTCCTCTAGTTAGATGAAAAAGGTAATAGAAAGAGACATGCAGTAAATTGTAATTGGTGTTCAATGAGGAAAGAAAATGGGGGATTGGATCTTAAGGACCTTAGAACTCAAGGAATCTCACTTGAAATAAAATGGATTGCTAAGTCCACTATGAGAGATGAACCCTAGAAGGTTATTGTCATAAATAAAATTGCAAGAGCCATTCTAGCTAATACATCAGCATGGAAAGGACTCCACATTAATGTTCTTATGTCTAGGAATTTTTCTATAAAGGTATCAGGATCCAATGTTTTCAAAGCAATATAGAAAATTTTGGAGTGTGTTAGAAAATTTGTTACCAATAACAACTATATTGATGAAAATAATAAGGTGTGTGGGGAAAATTCTATTTGGTGGAATCTCAAAAGGGGAGAAAACCCATTGGCCCTCATTCAAGGGTGCTCTTATAAATAGTGGGCTAAAAAAGGTATTGTTCAGTTCAATGACATTATCAGAGATGTAAAAATTATAAGTTGGCAAGAGTTCATGAGTAAATATGACATCCCTCACTCTCAATGGAGGACTTATACCATGGTTAGAGAAGCTTGTACTATCCTATCCCTCACCAAAGGCTATAGTACCAATAATGAGAAAAATCCTCTATTGAAGTGGCCTGATAGAACCCCCCCTTCCATGTCCTAAAGCTAATATCATTTATAAGCTCCTTATTGATAGTCATGCTATCTTTGAACCCCTTAACTCAAAATGGGATCTTAACCTTGAACCTAACCAATGGAGTAAGAGCTTTGCTAGCATATGGCACATGCCTATTGAATCTAAGAAGTCCTATTTCTTATGGCTCATTTTCTTGCACAAGTTAGTTGTTAAGAATCTTGATGGTGAAATTAATATTTTTTCATTTTTCAGATGTATTGAATCTATCTCCCATATTTTATTTGATTGTCTATTTGCTAGGGAGGTTTAGGGGATATTTGGATTAACCTTGCACCATGATTTTAATTTTCTAAATGTGTTAACTAGTAAGTTCTTGGGCTTAAACAAGTGTAGTAATATTTTTTGGTTTGTTCTTTCTATATAAATATTATGGTCTCTTTGGAAAATGAGAAATGAAGACATTTTCAAAGGTAGTACTCAAAACCTTACTAAGTCTCTTCAAAGGTTCATATATTTTAACATTTCCTCACAAGTTTTATATAACTTGAAATTTATTGAGAAGAAGGTTACAAAACCTCTAAGAGATGGGAAGGTTAAGATGTCAAAGAAAGAACATGAAGGTGGAAACCCTTTAGTTCTAAAACAAACAAATGATATTCCATTCCAGAAGATAATTGATCATGTAAAGAAGAAGCTTCATGAGTTGTTGGAAAAGAAAGCCTTGGAAAATGGTAAACCACTTCCTGTCACACCTATTGTTGTCCTTCCTCCAAATTCCATTCCATAGAAACCATGGGGAGTTGTTCTAGTCCAAAATGGAAAACTCATAGAATAAAATTATGGCCACCTTGGATGGACTACCTTGGTTTCCCAAAGTGGTAGGGATTTCTGAGTCAATAATAGTTTAATCTCTTTGTATTTTGATAAAATTTCTCTCATATCTATATGTAGCTAAAGAACATTATGTATATATATTATTTTTATGAGACCCACCTTGTAGGTAATACATAACTGATCTATCACCTTCTTGAATTGGATATTGTATATGTTGCTTTAATTATAATCAATAGAAAAAATGGTAGGCTATAATAAATAAGGATGAGAGAGAGATATAGAGAGGGGAGAGAGAGGTAGAGAGATAGAGATAGAGAGGAGATATTATTATGGTTAAGACTCTCTCTCTCTCTCTCTCTCTCTCTCTCTCTCTCTCTCTCTCTCTCTCTCTCTCTCTCTCTCTCTCTCTATTTTTAAGCCTACCTTTTAAGATATAGAATGAGCTTGGATAGTCTTACATGTCATAGAAGAAATAATTTCCTTATCTCTTAGAGTATTAATATAAATAATAATAGAATAAATCAAGGATTCAACACAATCATGCCAAAAAATTAAGCTCTTCAGAATGTTAGTGAGTCATTTAAGAACAATAGTACTTATAAAAATTATTTTATTATCATGTAGGCCATGAATCAATTATAGAATTATATTGGAATGAAGTGTATTCTATAAGTTACCAAATATAAACCTAACTTCTTATACTAATTATTAAATGGGATATATGGGGATTTATCCATTTAATTTTTTGTGGTTACAAGCATGAATTTGGACTATAGATTAATGATGTGCATCTTTATTTAGATTTGAATATCATTTTATTGGCTTGAATGCTTGTTAAGGTTTTTCCTAAATGCATTGAGTTTTGAAAAAGGATAGGGGGATATTTTAAAACTATCAAAATATATAGGTGAGGTGTCACTATAAAAAACTTGACATTTCTATCTATCATATCAACTAGATCTGCTACTATAGAGGAAGCATATGAATAAATTGACCTAAAATATTAATTATACCATACATCCATTTTTACAATTTTAAAACATACCAAGTCTCAACCTTTTGAGCCTTTTAGAAAATGCGCGGTATATTTTAAAAACACAAATGTATTATGCATAAATAATATTGTATTAAATTTTAATGTTGAGCATTACATATTAAACACATTAATATGGAAGATAAATTATGAATAACCTCTCTCTCTCTCTCTCTTTCTCTGTGTGTGTGTGTGTGTAAATATCCCTCCTTATCCCTCTCTATCTCTCCCCATGTCCCATTTCTATCCTTTTCTCTCTCAATATTTATCTCTTCCTCTTTCTCTTTGTCTCTTTTATTTCTACCTCTATCTCTTGCTCAATCATATTTTATCTCAAATTTCTTAGTGATAATTTATCTCTTCCTAATGTTATCCAATTTAACTCTTTGGTCAAAATTGCATTCAAATTTTAGTTTCAATCTTGGGTCAAAGTTTCTAGGCTTTATAAAGGTTTTCATGTTTTAGGAGAGTTTCATACTCTTTGAAACTGCATTTAAATTTATAAAAAGCCTATGTCATTTTTCATAGTCTTAAAAATGATGAATGTAATTTTGAGAGTTCATTGAAACAAAGGTCAAAGAGAAAGTTATGTTCTTTTTTATGGAGGGAGTCTTAATTTTTGTAAAACTCATTAAAGTTTCTAAGTCCAAGCCTTAACCAATGGATAAGGTTTATTTAAAGGAAAAAAACCATAAGCTATCATTTTCATCTTGAAAAATTTTAGCAAAAATGGTGGCTACTTAGATAGAACAACACTTTCATTGATGTAATTTCAATTGGGGAATTTTTGAATGGGGAATGAAGGCAGGAATCCTATGCACAGTTATGAGAATGGCAACATGTTGGAGATTCATGGTGGTCCATATGTTGGTGGTTCATGAGAAGGAACTTAGGATGGTCGACATGATCCATAAAAGATTGAATATATTAAGCATAGTGCGAAGTCAAATGACGAGACCCATGAAATGTTAGGGTCCCAAAGGACCTAGGTGGAAATACTAAACAAGTTGTTGAATATCATCAATAGGAATTTGTGGCAAGGAGTTTGGTTGGGTCCCTAAAACATGGTCTCAAGGAAGCTAGAACATATATTTTGAGGGTAGTAAGAAGACCTTGGACATCCCTTTTTGGGATAAAATCTAATGGTAAGTCAGTGTTCCCACAAGTCAACAATATTTATGATCTGGCTACATGAAATTTTTCTATATCCATTCCTAATCCATGATTGATCATAATATCTCCCTAATGGCCCTTTCCTTGGTTGGGAAGTGTATGGGTCTGAGACCTATTATTTACTTGGTTAGGGACTTTGCTAAGAAAAAATGGTACTTGAAGGGGCAAGTGGAGATTTATGCCATGCCTAAAGGGTTTTCTTCCCTTTATTTCTCTTGCATGAAGGATGTTTTTGATGTTCTTTGTGGTGTACCTTGGGTGATTGGAAAGTCTTCCTTAGCTATTGTGAAATGGACTCTGAATATTGATCTTTCAAACACTATTTTTGAAGTTGTTCCTATTTGGGTGAGATTACCTTGCTTACCCCTTGAATAATGGTATGAATATGTTTTTAGTGATCTAGAAAGTTAATTTGGAGGACTTTTCTCTAAATATTCCATGACTTCAATGAGAAAATGTTTGGTGTATGCCATAATTTGTGTTGCAATTACTCAACAAAGGGATTTACCTACTTTGATAGATATTTTATCTGAACTGGGTAAATGGGTTCAACCCATAAATTTGAGTCTTTTTTATTTGTGTACTTCCAATGCAAAAATTTGGGTCATTGGGAAAAGAAATCTCCTTTATGACCTAATATACCAAAGAATTAGAGAGAAGTCCCTAAGAACTAGAAATAAGGCCGTAATTTGTTTTTCTAGAGGGAGAAGATTGTCAGTTCAAACCAGAGTGATCAAAACCAAGATAGGACAATGGATAACAACAATAAAGTGGATGATGAGATTAGCGATGACCCTCACAATAAAAAAAGGTGGAAAAAGGATAGTAAATGTAAAGATATTGAGGAGAGTATTCAATGCATGAAAATTGATTTTTGTAAGGGGGAGGATCTTCATGGTAAGGAGATTAGTTTTCCCCTACCTCATGAAAAAGTGTCTCCACAATCTAAGGAGGAGGGCAGAAAGGTTTTGGATAAAATCAAGGTGGATGGACAAAACCATCATATAGATCAAAATTTAAATCCATAGAATGATGTGGTAGGTGTAGAGATGAATTTTTATAATGAGGGTTAGCCTGGTACCTTGGGCTTTGACTCCTTGAATCTTAATAAATAGACTTCTTTGGAAGAAGGAGACATTTTGGAGTATTAGAAAGAGATAGGTAAAGGATTCAATTCATTAATGGTAGAGATTATGGAGAATATAAGGCTAGAGATTCTAGGAATGAATTTGGTCTGGACATGCCTAACCTTGTCAAGAATACATTCTTGGATTTTGAATCACCCTATTGCTAGTGGATTTCTCCATGCTCTTGCAGTCTCTAATTTGATCTCATTCAATATAGGTAATGTTGTGTAAAAAATGGACAAAGAGATCACTTCTAAGAAGGAAAACTAAAGTTATGAAGATATGGAGATTTAAGGGGATGCCTTTTTCACGCTAATGAAGATGAAGAAAGATAGAAAACCAATCCCAACGCTCGGCATAGCCACAAGGAGAAAGACTAAGGTGGATTTTGGGAATGCTAAGACATTAGTTGGTAGCATATTGTCTAGATGGCACTAGGAATAGGAATGTATTTAGAATATTGCAGATGGTACACAAAAAACCATCATTAAAATTTAATCTCCCAATCAAAAATGAAAATTATCTCTTGGAATATGAGGGGGCTTAATAGCCTCCATAAACAAAATATTATTCACAATTTTGTGAAGGACCATAAAATGAATATTATTCTTATATAGGAGACAAAGATGTCTAACAAAAAAGTAGAAAAGATTAATTTGATTAAGAATTATGGGGTATCTGATAGTAGTTTAGATGGAGCTTCTAGAGGTACAACTATCTTCTATAATCTCAACTATATTCAAGGTGTGCTTCTTAGTGCTGATGTGAATTGTGTCTCTGTAAAATTTTATGATATTAGAGATTACTTTAGCTAGATTTTGTCTAATATCTATGCCCCCAAAAACAAATCTTCTAGAAGTAAGTTTTGGAAGAGATTGGAGAACTTACACCTGAATTTTTGTAATGATAAATAGATGATTATAGGGTATTTTAATACCCCTCTCCAAGAGAATGATAAATTTGGGGGATCCTAGGTGTAGCTAGATAATAGACTGGATCTACTCAATTTCATCAACAATCAAGGGTTGCATGATGTGGATCTTAAAGGTGTTTAACTACACTTGGACCAATAAGTGGGTTAGTACTGAGTTGAGTTGAGTTTGGTTGTATAGAGCCTTGATCTCTAACAATTGGTTGGTTAATTTCTTTTATTTTCTTATTGCTTTGTCTTTATTTGGATCACACCACTTTCTAATTAAATTTGTTGCTGATGTTGTGTATGGAAAAAGAGATTTTCCCCTTTAGGTTTGAGAAGAAGTGGTTTTCCCACTCCAACTTAAGAGATATAATAGCTAGCTGGTGGAATATTTTTGTGTCTAGTACAACTTAGTTTAAGGTTGCTAAAAGATTATATTTTTTAAGGACAAAGTTCATTATTGGAATAAGGAGGTTTTTAGTGATATTTTTTCCTTGAATACTGTAATTCAGAGTGAACTTAACTAAAGAAGATTATAGCTAAAGAGGAGGAATTATGAAAGAAAAGATCTAGATCTTTATGGCTTTCAGCTACAAATAAAAATACTAAATTTCTTCATATGAAAGCTCTCAAACATGAAATTGTTAACATGATTTCCTAGATCTCTGCTAATGGAATTGTTTGGAATAAGCAATAAGATATCAAGGGGGAGGCTATAAGGTTTTTTGGTAATTTGTTGACCATGGATTCTAATTTGGATGTTGAGGCCCAAAATTTTCTCCTTGAAGTGATTCCTAATATTCTAAATTAAGAGGATAACAAGTCTCTTATTTCTATCTCCTCAATTATGGAAGTTAGGGCTGTTGTGTTTTCTTTTGAGGTAAATAAAGCTCTGGGTCTAGATGGTTTTCCTATGTTTTTTTCCAAGTATTCTAGGACATTTTGGCTAAGGATGTGGTGAATACAGTTAAAGAATTATTTGGAACTAGGAATTAACTTAGGGGAATTCTAATTTTATTGTCTTAGTCCCTAAATCTCCTAGTGCAGATATGATGTATGGCTTCTACCCCATAAGCCTATATAAATCCATGTATAAAATTATTTCAAAGGTGTTGACTTCTAGGCTTTTGGTTCTATTACCAATTCTCATTTCTCCTCAACAAAATTGGTTTGTACCAGGTAGATAGATTTTAGATTAAATTATCATTGTTCAAGAAAACACTCACTCTCTTGAACACTCTAGAAATCAAGGTTTCTTGATGAAGCTTGATTTATCGAAGTCCTATGACTAGGTGGATTATAATTTTTTACTTAAAATTTTGAAAGCCTTTGGTTTTGGGAAGAGAATCATTTAGCTCATTTGGAAACTTATATCCACTTCATGTGTGGATGTTATTGTTAATGGTTCCCCCTCTCATTTTTTCAAGACTTTGAGAGCCTCAGACAAGGTGATCTCATCTCTCCTATACTCTTTACTTTAATGGTTGAGAATTTGGGAAGATATTTTTAAATATGGTCAGGGAAGTAAATTTGAAGGGCTTGAGACCTTCCTCATCTAACTTAGTTTATTCCCATCAATAATTTTTTGATGATACGATTGTCATGGGAAGTGCTACTCTTGGAGAAGTTAGAAAGATCAAAAATTCTTTACATCTGTACGGTAATGCGTCGAGATAGTTGATTAATTGGAGAAAAATATCTTTGTACTTTATAAACACACCTGAGGAAAGACAAAGGAAAATTTCAAATATCCTTGGGTGTGAAGTTGGGAAGCTTCCTTTTGTTTACCTTGGTCTTCACCTTTGTTCTAATCCCACTAAGTTATTTTGGAACTCTCTAATTGATAGATTCAACAAGAATTTGTTAGGGTGGAAAGGTGCTCTTCTAAGCCAAGCTGGGAAAATACAAATGTTAAAATCATCTCTTCAAAATTTGCTCTTCAAAATTCTAGCCAAGTATGTAGATATTATTGAAAAAAAGTAAAGACAATTTCTCTAGTCATGGTTGAAGGAGAGAAAGAGAATGACGCTACTTTCTTAGGATATAGTTTGTAAGCTGAAAAAGTTGGGAGGTTTGAGCATCAGAAGTATCCACATTTGTAATAATGCTCTTTTGGCCAAGAAAATATGGAGATCTTTTGATGAGAAAAGATAGTGGAATTCTATATGGTACAGTAGATATTTGTTTAATGTTACATCTTTAAATGATTTGTTCCATGCTAATGCTTTACCTACAAGCTCCTCTATCTAGAATAATGTAATGAAAATCATAAATACTACTATTATGTGTGCTAAATGGAAAGTTTGGAATGATATGAATATTTTTTTTGGAAGGATATCTGGCTCTTTCAAGAACTACTCTATAATGTTCCTATCTTTACCCCTTTTTCTGAAGAGTGAAAGGCTAGATTCGGTATTTTTATAGTAGACTATTGGAAGATTTGGGTTTGGGTTAACTTGGCACAAGTTGATGATGGTCTCATGTCTATTCAGTTGTTACTTTTCTCTTGTATTCTTCAATTGGGAGTTGATGATTTGTTAGTTTGGGGGTGGGAATTCTTCTAGACATTATTTTGTGGCTTTTTCTATCTCTTTGATGAATTATTCCCCTTTGGCTCCTCCTTTTTGGGCCAAGGAGTGGGTTAAATTTCTTATTTCTAAAATCAATATTTTCTTGTGGCACCTTCTGCAAGATAAGATTTTGACCATTGATAATCTATGTGAAAGAGGGTTTATGATTCCTAATAGGTGCTCTTTTTCCTTAAGGGAATTTGAGTCTGTTTTAGATATTTTACTTCATCGTACCTTTACTATTGTTATTTTGGACATTGTGCTAAAGAGATGGAACTTAAGTTGGGTTTTCCCAACTTTTGTTCAAGATTTCTATTGCCAATGAAAAGTTCCTTCAGATAACCATATGATTAAAATGTTATGTTGCTATATTTTTCCTCACCTATCTTGGGGTGTGTGGAAGGAAAGAAATAATAGAATCTTTTGGGATAATGCTCTTCCCCTAGAGGTGGTCTCTGAAAAAATATTTAGAGATATTGATGAAAATATTAGACTATTTGATAATATTGCCTCTAAGGGGTATAAGATCTTTTTCTCTAAGTATGATATAATGGTTTCTAAGATATGGAAGATCAATTTGACATTTTAAATTCCATTAGCCTTGTTAATAAATTTGAGGTTGGTGTGGCTTAGTGTCTCCCTCCTAAGGGATGGGTTAAAATCAATTTTGATGGGGTGGCCAAAGATAATTTAGGGCCGGAATGGTGTGGAAGAGTGGTAAGAGATGATAATAGTAGAGGCTTCATGGCCTTGGAACTTCTCACGGGTAACCATACAAACCACCTCATGGAAGCCATGGGAGATTATCAAGTCCTTGATCTTTCTAGGAGGCTTAAGTGCAGAAAGGTTTGGTTATAAGGGGACTCTAATAACATAATTTGATGTCTCAAAGGGGAGAACAAAGTTTCATGGGCTATTGAGGGTTTAATAAATTACTCTTTAGACATAATTAAATTATTTGAAAAATGTCACATTTCCCATGCCTTTAGAGAAATTATTTTTGTTTTTTACTTCCTTGTTCGAGGTCACTGCCAACTCAAAGCTTATGTGGCAAGGAGAGGAGGGTTTCCCAAATGATGTCAAAGTTCTAATATACGATAGAACTCATGGTAAAGAGTGCAATATTAACTCATCTTTGAATGATCATAAGGAATAACAAGGTTATTATGTTTATTTATGGTAAGTGTTTGATTGCTTGGGTGGCACTTGATGTCATCAGCAGCTCACATTCTTTCTAGGTTCTTTTGAGCCTTATTTGGGTTGTTAAGCTTTGGGTTTTGGCCATCTCTCATTGCAACTCAAACTATTTGTTAGAAGATAAAATGGATGGAAATAAAAGAAGGGTGGAGTCGATTAACTATGAAGCCTTGAAGGCTAATTCTATTGTTTGGCACATTTTGTAGAAGGGGGAAGTTACATAGTACTTGGAAAGGTTGCATGGGTGGGATCCAAGTATAACTAATCTCTTTGTGAAGGAGTGGAAGAAGGGTAAAATTAACCTCTTTGATAAGACTATTAGGGTGGATTAGAGTATGATTGCTAAGATTATGGGCCTTTCTATGGAGGGTGTGAAGTTCTACAGGGATAAGAAGTTCTTGGATGCATCTATTAAGAAATTCCCTAAGAATTCCCAGGAGAAGAAGAAACTAGTTAAGGTTAACAAGAGTTGCTACGAGCCAAAGAAGATCAAATTAGTTTGGAGGGAAGCTCTCAAAGAAGTTATGAAATATTTTTCTTTAGATGGATGCTTCACTAGGGTTTATGACTACCATTTTATGTTGTTAAACCACTTTAGGTATAATGTGGAGGTCTTATTTCCCTTATAATTACTATCTTCTTTGAATTCTAGTATCTTGGATCACATAGATAGCCCTAGAAAAAATATGGTCCTCCATGAAGGCCTTATCTTGCTTATTTTTAACATTTCAAAGATAATTCTATAGAACCCCAACCCCTTTCTATTTAGAAGTTCGAGGATGATAGGGAGGGTAGTGATGATTCTGAAGATGAACATTGACATACATATGTAGATGATGATGTTAGGGATACCCCTCCCCCAAAGAAACCTAAGATGGTGGGTAGGTCCTCTGTCCTAGTTGAAGGAAAAGGTAAGGGGAAGGTTCCAACTCTCTCCCCAATCTCTATAAGAAAAAATATGGGTAAGCCTAATCTATCTTGGAAATTTCTAGTTAGGGCTCAGTGGATTTATTTTTCTTGATTAGATGGGATTTCAATGAAATAAAAAGTCTCAATCTTAAATAAAGGGCTCTTAATAGTAAACTAGAGGAGATTCAGTCCACAAGGGTTGTTAAGAATAATGTTTAGAATGCTACTGTTAAGGAGATATGGATAGAGGTTGAAAATAATTCCATTACTTATTGTCTTTCCAAAATTGATAAAACCATGGAAAAATTAAAGAAAGAATTTGACTCCAAAGCTGGGGAACTAGAAGGTAAAATGCATAAGTGGGAGGCAATACTACACAATATCATGGAACAAAGCTATAACGTACTTAATTCCTCAGATAAGAACATTAAATTTATGGTGGCAAAGTTGGAGAAGATGCACTAGGATAAGGCCATTGTTGACCTGGATCAAGAGAAGGAGATGGGACAAGATGCTTCTACTGGCCCCAACAAGCATACTTGTGCTAATGTCAAGAAGAAGGTTGTGAAGCTTCCTTAGCATATCATTGAGATAAAGAAGGTTGCTGACAAAATGAACTAGATGGAGATGGAGGCAACAAAATTGCTAAATAATCTTAGCTTAGTTATGTTCTAGTTGTTGGTTATGTGTTTTCTTTTTGCTAGTGTTTTGTTGGTTTCTTGTTTTGTATTGGCTCTTTGTTGTTGTTCTCTTTGTTATTTTGGCCAGCTTCTATTTTGTAGACTTTAGATCTTGTCTTGTCCTATCTATGCTTTAATGCTTTATCTTTTGTAGTCTTTTTGTAAAGGGCTTTCGGTTCCTTCAAAACCTATTTTTGCCTTAATAAAAAACACTTTCATTGATGAATGTAGCAACAATAAAGCTAATTCAAAGCATAGGAGTGAATATTTCATAAAGAGAACAACATACATAGAATGAACAACAGTTTCCTCAAGAACCTAACACCAAATAAATCTATGCAAGTAAAAATTTGTGATGAGTTGTTAATAGATACAATAAGAACAACACTTTGCAATAAAGAGCAACGATTTTCCAATGAAGGGAGACAAAATTCTAGGTTTCATTGATCAATGTTTGTAGAACTCAAAGTTCAACAAGGTTGTAATAACACCAAACCATGATATAAATAGTAAGGTTTTATAAAATCAAGGCATTAATGGTTATGATGAATAAGAGTGATATACAATGATAAGGACTATCCAAGAATAGAGAAAAGAAGAAATCATTCTCATGATGAACAAAGTCCATAGTAATGCTTCAGTCATACCTAAAAAAGTAGGAATAGGTTTTTCATTATTTTTTGACAAAGATTAGAAAATAATAAAATTAAAAAACCCAATAAATGTCATGCAAAACTAGTTCGTAGTTTTTGAGAAATCTTCACCAATCTGAAAGGTTCCAAATCAAGAAGATGGAGACAAAATAAAGTCAATTTCTAATCTATAAAAAAAATATCAAGAATGTGAAAATATCTCGAGGACAATAATGAAGAATAGATCTTCTCTAGCATGAGGTTCCATCAATCCAAGTTAATGGTTAAAGAGTAGATCACAATGGTAATGAAACATTGTGATGCATCCATGGTAGTATAACAATGACTTTCAAGGGAAATTTCTATTACAATGATAGTGAAATGAAGGTGAAACCAAGAACAAAATGAAGAATGACATTCAAATTAATGAAATCAATCACAAAGTTAGACTCATCTAGACAGTGATAATATAAGATTATGAGAAGAGAATGAAGAATAGTAAAGGGCATAAAGACTAGTTAAATTCTAAATTCACTCACAAGTCCTTCTCATATGCTATTAATCCAAGGATTATGCAATCAATTATAGGCCTTAAAAGATGGATTTTTAGAGGAGGATACAATAGTTCAAGCTTATTTAAAGACCCCACATTGATTAAGATTGATTCAAAGAGGATTTTGAGGCCTCAAAATACATGGTTCTTTTAGTTTAGACCCTTAATTTTGGTGCTTTTCTCCTTTGCTTGACCCCATGAACAAGATCCACCTTTTAATGGCCACGATAGTAGTTAGAGGATAGTTGGAGAAACCAACTCAACATGCAAGTTCCTGACTTTTTGGATGATGAGAAGTGAGTCAATAATACACATGGAGTTTTTAGCCAGCCAAATAGGGACAACCTGCAAGGGCATTTTCTATTCTAATTTTTCATCAAAAAGGGGGATACATAGCATGAGCTCTCTCTAATTTTGGGAGGTTCTTCTATGATTCTCATGAATTTAGCAAAGTTACACATTGCAACTTATTGTATATATGAAAATTACAGTTGTAACAAGTTTGTAAAAGAGGTTTCTTCTGAAAGTTAATAAAGATCTTGTTGTTCCCGCTCATTACCTTATCTTATATTTTGTTTGTGTGTTCATTTAAATATATTGTGATTTAATTTGAATCCTTTTATTTTTACACATCTGCACAATATTTTGGTAAGTATCTTTTGATTAGATCAAGTTATATGATGTGTTAAATTTTAATTTCAGTTAGTATTATTGTATAATTCAATTCATCTTTCATGAAAACTAAAGGGATAGGCATTCATATGAAATTATTATGGTTATCTTAGGTGTTAATGAGCTATGAATGAAACCACTTTCTTTGTTGAATCAGTTGTAATAAGCTAGTAGGCATTTCAAAATAATATTGGTGAATCACCTCCTATTAGTTGTAGGTTTCATTTCAAGAATTTCTTTCCCTTTTCCTAGAAAGTATTAGTTTAGGTGAGTATAAAAAGTAATTTATCCTTCTCTAGAGTTTCATCTACATTACGGGTTACCCACAATCAATAGGTTTTCCCATGTTTCACCAATAAGTTGATTTCGTGCTCAGCTAGGATGCAGTACTTAGTGATAATAGTTTTTGACGTGCCCGATGGGACTATTTGGACTATTTAGTCCAAGATTTTCCACTCATTTCTATTTTTTCATGTGTAAATCAATTATTTCATCCTTTGCAGGCAAGATCCATACACACTTGGTGGCTCTACAAAGAATATCCTCTAGTTTCAAAGAGATAAGTGTTGGTATTTTTTTTTTTTTTTAAATCTATTGTAATCTCTAGCTCTTTGAATGAATAAAGATGTCAAGTTTTCATTGACAAAATGCATATCTACCACCATATTATGAAAATATTATCCATAAGGCTCATTATCAACCATATCCAAGAAACCACAATATTGGTTTTGGTCCAAGTAGCCTTGTTACAATAATAAACTAGGATATTCAATATACTTATCTCCCACCCACCCCTACTCAACCTTCTTTAAATCCTACCCATGCTTATAATAAGCCCAACGAAGGCTATTTTTTGTTCAAATTAGCAATATTTCCTTTCTTATCAACTAAAAAATGTTGATGATTTTGGAATGAATGAGAACAAAAGTATGTTGCAAGACTTCAACAAGTGGATGCATGAGATCAAGAGACAACAATATTTTGAGTTGCAACATGAAGAATGGGCTTACTAGGCCTATCTTCGAGAACATGATTTGGAGGATCAAAAGAGGTAGTACAAATAATATCTTGCAAGGGGATATAGAAGAAAAATATGAGAATATGGAGGTTTTGCTTGCTCAAGTTTTTAAAAATCAGACTTAATCAACTCCTTCAATTCCTGACTTTAAATAAATGGATCAACCTATGAAATAAGAGGTTTGTGAGGTCAAAATTCCAAGCTTTATATGAGGTGAGTCACTTAAATCTCCCAAGTGTAAAATTTCAAGTTTTAGGAACCCTCCATTTCAAGAAAATCCTTTTGAGGAACCTATTCAAGAAGCCCACCCAACTGTTACTTTTGAAAATCCATTTGTTGGAAAAGACATTCCAATGTTCAACACATTGAGCTTCATATCAAATGAGCCTCCATTTGAAGAAGAAGATGAAAAATTAGAATGGTTGTTGTGAAATAATGGTTATAATAAGTTGGAATAGCAATGGTGTGAACATGAAATAAGGGTTGAATGTGAGGCTCTTACTGATTTTTTTAGTAAGTTACTTGAGTATGTTGAATAAGATAATGAGATAGTGATTGGTTCATTTACTGAGATTCTTGATTTTTTTTATAATAATAAAGAGATTACCTATGCTAAAATCAATGAAAAGTTTGGAGCAACACTTATATACAATGGAACTTGGTGACAAGTCACATTTTAAATTAGAAAATGATGATACTCTTCTATAATAAGTTGCTATTCAAGTTGAAGAAATGCACAATCAGAACTTATGCTTAATAAAGATTCCTCAAATATTACAAAGAGCTTCAACAAAGGTAAAATAGTCCTATTATGCAAAAAAGTGAAGAATATTTGGATGAGGATTCTTTTTGAGAGGAAATTTATGATAAGAAAGAGAAATATGTACAAGAAGCCATGTTTACACTTGAACTACATGAGTTAATTCATTTGTATGAACAAGATGAGGTTGAAGAAATTATTCATCAACTTGTTACTAGCAAGAAGAGCTAAAGTTTCATTCATAAAAGGGGCTTTCCTATAAGGTATGTATCTAGGATAGAGGTAAACAAAGCATTAGAGATCAATATTGCACCCAAGCTTGAAGGACACCAACCTCATGTTACCTATGCACATACAAGAGGTGGTATTATACATTCTTTTCATTTTGGAGCAATATTGCAATATTTTGTGAAACATATCTATGTCCTCCATCTCTTTTTCATTGTCCTCAAGTATGAAAAGCATTATAAGTTGACAAGAAAAGGAAACTACTTTATAGAACAAGTGAATGGTTTTGTTTGAACAAGTGGCATTCTTGGTTAGATAGGGTAGGGTAGGTTTTAATTCAATTGTTTTTTTATTCCATTCCTCCAAGTGTTATTGCACATGTTTTAGTTTAGTTAGTCTTGTTAGTTTTTAGTTTTAGTAGATTAGTAATTGTTATTCAATGCTTCTAACAAATATGTCAAGGTTTGATCTAAGTTTTTTCCCAGCCATTTTTTGATCCTATAGCCAATGGATGCTTAAGGCTACTAGTCCAACATGTTTAGTAGGAAAACACCCGTAAGAGGTTGCCAAGATGTTATCCAATTTAACTATTTGGTATAAATTGCATGAAAAGTTTACTTTCAATCTTGGGTCAAATTTTATAGGCTTTGTAAAGGTTTGCATTTTTTAGATGAGCTTCGTATTCTTTGAAACCTCTAAGTACATTTAAATTTATAAAAAAACCTTTGTATTTTTCATAGTCTTTAAAATTCCAAATGTTCTTTTGAGAGTTCATTGAAATAAAGGTCAAAGAGAAAATCATGTTTTTTTTTATGGAGGGAGTTTTAAGTTTTTTGAAACTCATTAAATTTTCTAAATCCAAGCCTTAACCCATGGTCAAGGTTTATTTAAAGGATAAAAACCCTAATATATTTTTTTCAACTTGAAAACTTTCAACAAAAATGATGGCTACTTAGATAGAACAACCATTTCATTGATGAATGTAGCAGTAATAAAGTGGATTCCAAGTAGAGGAGTGAATCTTTCATCAAGAAATCAACATACATAAGAATGGATAGTAGTTTACCCTCAAGAAAAAAACACCAAATAAGTCCATGAAAGTGTGGATTTGTGATGAATAATAATATATCAAATAAGAAGAACAACACTTTACAATAAACAACAACAATTTTCCAATGAAGGGCAAAAATATGGTAGGCTTCATTGATCAATGTTTGTAGTAGTCAAAGTTCAACAAGGTTGCAATGACACCAAACCGTGATACAAATAGTAATATTGTAGAAAATCAAGGCATTAATGGTCAAGAAGAATAAGAGTAATATAGAGTGACAGGTACTATCCAAGAACGGAGCAAAGAAGCAATCTTTCTCACGATGAAAAACATCCATAGTCGTGTTCTCATCATATCTAGATATAAATATAGGTTTTAAATTTTTTAACATAGATTAGAAAAACATAAAATAAAAAACCCAATAAATTTTATGCAAACCCAATTCGCAATTTTTTAGAAATCTTCACCAGCCCAAAAGGTTCCAAATCAAGAAGATGAAGATAAAATACAACCAATTTCTAATATGCAAAAGCAATATAAAGAATGTGAAAATATGTTGAGGACAACAATGAAGAATGCATCTTCTCTAGCATGAGCTTGCAACAATCCAGTTTAATGGTCAAAGAGAAGATCACAACAGTAATAAAATATTATGATGCATCCATGGTAGCAGAGCAGTCACTTCTAAGGGAAGTTACTACTATAGTTATAGTGAAATGAAGGTGCAACCAAGAACAAAATGAACAATGACATTCAAATCACTAAAATCAGTCACAAATTTTGAATCGGTTAGATAGTGAGAATATAAGATTATGAGCAGAGAATGAAGAATAGTAAAGGGCATGAAGACTAGTTAAATTATAAATTCACTCACAAGTCCTCATATGCTATTAATTAAATAATTACGTAGTCAGTTCCATGCCTTAAAAGATGGATTTTTGAAGTAGAATACAATAGTTAAATATTAGTTAAATACCCCACATGGATCATGCATGACTCATAGAGGATTTTGAGACCTAAAAATACACGTTCTTTTAATTTGGACCCTTAATTTTGGGGATTTTCTCCTTTGATCAACCCCATGAACAAGATCTATATTTTAAGGGCTAAGCTAGTAGTTAAAGGAAACTTAGAGTATCCAAATCAACATACAAGTGCCTGACTTTGTGGATGATGAGAAATGAGTCAACAATACATATGGAGATTTCAACTAGCCAAATAAGGACAACATGCAATGACCTTTTCTATTCTGATTTTTCTTGAAAAGGGGGATACACAGAATGAATTCTCTCTACTTTTGGGAGGTTCTTCTTTGATTCTCATGTATTTACTAGACTTACATATTGTAACTCATTTTTTGTATGCAAATCAACATTGTAACAAGTTTATAAAAGAGATTTCTTCTGAAAACCAATAAAGATCTTATTGCTCCTACTTATTACCTTGTTTCATATTGTGTTTGTATGTTCATTTTGAAATAAATTTTGATTTACTTTGACTCCTTTGATTTTTACACATCTAAACAGTATTTTGGCAAGTAGCTTTTGCTTAGATCAAGTTATATGTTGTGTCAACATTCCATTTTAGTTAGTATTATTGTATGATTATAAATGGATAGGCCTTCATATGAAATGATTATGGTCATCTTAGGTGTTAATGAGTTTTTAATGAAGCCACCTTCCTCATTGAATCAATTGTAATCATCGAGTAGTCATTTCAAAATAATATTTGAGAATCACCTCCTATTAGTTGCAAGTTTCATTTCAAGAATCTCTTTCTCTTTTCTTGTCAAGTAGGAGTTTAGGTGAGTACCAAAAGGAATATAACCTTCTCTGGAGGTTCATCTCCATTACAGGTTACCCACAACCTAGAGGTGTTCCCATGTTTCACCAGTAAGCTGAGTTTGTGCTTGGCTAGGGTGTAGTACTTGGTGATAACACTTACCATGCATCCTATGTTATAGAAGAATAAGAAAATAGAATTAAAGCTTATGAAAGATGGATTCTCAATACACAGCCAATTTTCGGCCAAGAAGTTAGAAAAAATATAAAATATTCAATTCACAATTACTTGGGGTACCCATGTTTATGTGAGAATGTAATTTGAACACAAAGAAACAAGACCAACTTTCCAAAAATATATGGCTCAGAAATACAAGATCAATTTTCTAAAGAGCCATTAACATTGCATCCATAGGCCTCATCAATGGAATCATGGTCATTTATCAAGATACCACTACAATCTACTCCAAAAATAGAAAAGATCTCGACAAAAACATGAAGTGGATATTCAAAAGCTGACTTGAAGACATAATTCACTCAAATTCCCAAAAATAAAAATTGGAATATAAGAATGCATAATACAGGGGCATATTATGTCTCATGATATATTAAAGATAGATTAATAAAGAGTAAAAAAAATTACCCCTATTAGAAGGCCTAAAACAATTAAGGGAATGCAGTTATTTAGGAAAATTATTTCGAGGAGGAGGTCCATACCAAATTTTATTGAGAATAGTAAATTGATCTCCTAGATGTAAAAGAAGGGATAATGGATTACATGATGTGATGAACCAATTGAGGCATTTGTAGAGATAAAGGAAATCATTAAAAAACACAAATTTTGGTAAGTTTGGGCTTCCAAAAGATTCCAACTCTTCCCATTTTACTCTCTTTGTACTATTGCTAATATGGTATTCAAAAAGAATAAGGAAGGGTATGAGAAATCCATTGGATTTTTTAGTAAGTCACTGCAAGGTGCATAATTTAATTATTCAATAATGGAAAATTTGTTTATAAATTCCCTTATTAAAGTTACCAAGAAATATAATCCATATGTAATGGGGGTAAAAATAATTTCTTGTTCCACATATGGAATACAAAGTTGCTTTAATTTAACCTTTATTCAACTATAAACAAAAAAGGGCAAAAGGATTTTGTAGCGGCGAAAAGAAGAAGAGACGAATAGGTATTTCATCACAAATAAGATCTCTAATGGAAAAAGGGCTAAAAATTTGCAAGAAAACTTCTAGAGAAATTGGTTCTATTGAATAGGAGGGAAGAGGAACTAAGGGCCTCTAAAATATGGGTAATCCAATCACTTCAAAAATTCCTAATTATGCTTATAACGCCAATCATTTAGCATTGGGTCAGAGTTACCCTAATCCTCCCTCCTTTCCTTTTTAGTCAAATCAAAAGGCTCAATAATAATCCTCAATCAATAATAGGTTCCATCCCCTACAAAAGAATGTGGGGATTTCATAAAACTAACCTCTTTTAATGAGACTCATAATTGTTAATATGATTTAAAACAATAGAGAGGGGGGGTGAATCAGTTGTTCATAGGTCCAGATGTATAAAACAAAATTTTAAACTCTTCAACAAATCAGATCTAATAACCAACACCTACTCGGTCATTACTGATTGCATAATAGAAACATATAACAGTGCAGTCCACTTATCCAATAGCATTTAACTTGTAAAACATAGAAATGTTCAAACCAAAACATTCACACAAGTATCAACACCAGGATTTATAGTGGAAACCCAATTTGGGAAAAACCACTTTGTAACATGTTACTATTATGTTCACTCTTCTGAAGTGATCTCGGTGAAAAGCCAACCTTGTCAAAGGTTACAAACACACTGTCAGGTGTGACCCAGTTAAAGGATTTCAACCACTCTATTAAAAGTGTGCCTTTTTATAGGACTTACATACACTCCATTAGAATGCAACTTTGTTCAAATGATTTATACCTATGATTGTTAGGTCAACCTCTGTTAAAAGGATTTTGACTGTTACAATGGTTAGAAAGTAGCAGTAATATTGATCTGAGAAATATACAACTCACTTTACAAATATCAGATCCAATTCCGTACACATATGATGGCTTATTCACTGTGAACCTTTTCCATCTTCATCACTAATCTAATCAGAACCCTTCAAGTGATCATAACACTTCTCCTTCAGCCTTTTCTACTTATACAGTCCATAACAATACTTCCAGCATTCACTTCTTTTCCTCTTCTCATTCAACCTCTCGCTTAGGTTTCCTTAATACTACCTCTTTTAGGTCAATACATCTTTTTGCTGCTTAATCTCCTTCATAGACCTTAGGGTTAGGTTAGATTCATTGAATCCATCCTACATTATGTTCTTCAGCTTATCTTTGAAATATCTTGAATCTCTTAAAGATTTACAATAAAACATTTTACAGTGCATTAAATGCTTTCATACAATCAATAAATAAAGTCAACACGTTTTACATAATTCAAGAATTCAACGATGTCGACTGGAAATTTGAATTCTTCAACAAATGCAAAATACTGATGCTCGGTCAATACTGTGTCCAACTTCTCAGTCTTCTCTAGAAAGCTCGGTCACCACATAAACTGTTCCCTCGGCTAACACTTTCTCCCTTGGCAATTAACTGGTGTTTGATCAACACTGATTTTACTCGGCATTCACTAGCTCGATCGACACAAACAACACTTGGCTTAAACTAGATTTCTTCTTTCATGCTCAGTTAAGCCTACCAGTTTAGTCTTCATTCTTACTAAGATAAACAATACATTGTCTTATCATTGTGCCACATAATCAAGTACTCATTGAAGTATCAAGATAACTCAACCTTTCCTTAGGTGTTGTTGTTACCAACCTTGCCTATCCCCTTAGAAACACTCAAATAGATATAGTACTTTCTTAAATAGCAATAGTCTTACCAATTAAGGTTTGACATCAATGACAATACAACAATTGCTTCAATTGCAATTTCCAACAATAATAAGGCCCACTTTTTACAAAACACTAGACCTAAGGCTATCATTGTGGCTCCCCTTCACAACCAAGCCTTGAATACAAATATGGAGCATCAATAAAATGCCAATATTAGGAAAATACAATACCCCAAATCTATCCAACCTAAAAGGATCCCTCCGCTACCACCAATTGAGAAAAAATCAAGCTTTGTGCAAACCCTACATACTATGAATACAAAGGAAAAAGTTACTTTGGATATCAGGAATAAAATCACTGATGATATGTGGTATCACTAAAAAACTTACAACTTATTTGTTAGATGTTGTGGATACAGTATCCATGGGGAAGATGTAGCGGAATGGTTTCAAGAAAACTGCAGTGGCCATGTATGTATCTGTGTCCTATCTGAGGATTTTTTGTATATTGATTATTATAGCGTTTAGTTAAAAAATAAGTTTCTATTTGGTAGAAATCCCTACTACAAAGGTCATCATTTTTTATTTATTAAATGGTGACCTAATTTAAACCATAGTGATCTTGAATCATTTAAAGTAAATAGATGGATAAAGTTGTATAGTCTTCTAGTTGAATTTATGAATAGTGAAATCATCAAGAATCTAGGCAATTAACTAGGAGAATTCGTAGGGATTAAAGATGATTTATTATCTTATTCTAGTATTGTTATCTTATTAAACACATATATAAATGTTAAATAAATTAAAATATTAATTTAAGGACTAATGATGGAATATATAACATTAGGTCTGTATTTTATCAAGGCCATGTTCATAATAAAATAATAAAGCAATCCATAAATGTTCCTTATCATAAGACAAACCCTTTATTAGTACCAGAAGTTAACATTAGATTTAATGTGTACAAGGGAAGATTTGTTATTGAAGACCAAAATGATCTCCCCTCCTCAACCTTGCATCAAAAATCTATTTTGGACAAGCCTATTCATAACCAGTCCATTATCAGCCAAAGGAAATTGCAATGACCACATCATCAGCCTCTCTTAGCATAAAATATCAAAAATTCCTACTTAGGAAGAATGTGACAGAGTCTTATCATCAGTAGATAAGAATTATTAATTTAGGACCAACTCCAAAGAGATGGCCAAGGATGGTGAAAGGGTGGAGTTAGAGGAAGGGGGGCTGGTTTCTAATGATGATAAGTATCATGAATTTATGGGGGATGAGGAGGTTTTAATTCCTGAGAAAGAAGGGATCCAAAAAGGAGGTGAAGAAGAAATTTGTAAGGGGAACCTTTTAATCTCTAAGATATGGGAAGAAATCTAGGATGATAAGAGATCAACCTAGATAAACACAAGAAAGAATAAAAAAAGAATAGTAATGATAATTCATAAGAGATTTTCAACAAGGTACTAGATAAGGTCATTGAGGGGATAGTTGAAGGCATGATAGATAATGAAGAAATTGAGAGGGAAATGGAATAGCTTATATCCAAGATGATAGAATTGGGAGAGGAAGAGGATTCAAGGAAAGATGGAAGAAGAGATTGTTGATTTGGGTAGCAGAGAGGTAGAAGAAGGAGAACCTATCTTAGGTATTTCTATTATAGATTTTATCCATGAGACCTTGAACTATGTCAAAACCAACAAGAAGGGAGGTAGGAAGTCAATGTCAAAATTGAGGAAAAAAGATGGCTTGGCTCATGATCAAACTAAGATCACAACACTATTTAATGTAGGGAAGAGGAAGAACATTCCCACTGAGCCATGAGGATCAATACTTGGAATGTTAGGGGCCTTAATCCCCCTAACAAGAAATGGATTTTGAAATGTTGCATAGCTATTACTTAACCTGGAATCTTATTAATTTAAGAAACTAAACTTAATAATGAAGAAGCAACTATCCTAAAAAAGAAATTAGGTATTTGTTACTTGGTTAATGTTCTTATTGAGGGGACTTCTAGGGGACTAGTAATAATATGAGATCCAAGGGAATTCTCTTTCCCAATTATATGTAGTAAGAAGAATTGGATGGGGCGTACAATAAAGAGCATATAAAGCAATATCCAATTTATACTTGTTAATATCTATGGTCCTACTCAAAATAGGGATAAAAGAGCAGTCTGCAAAGAGTTAGAACAATTCATAGAAACCATTCTAGATTAGATGTGCATTTTACAAGGGGATTTTAATGCCATTCTTGACCCTAAAGAGAAGTGGGGAGGTTCAACAAGATTATCTATAGAAACAATAAACTTTAAAGAATGAATTAACATAAACTAACTAATTGAAATTAAGATAGAACAAGATAGATTGACATGGAACAACAATAGACATAGATTCAGTAATATTGCAGAAAAACTAGATATATTTATACTTAGAGGTAACTGGGTTGAGTTCCTTATAACCTTTTGGAAGAAATCTTACCATACTTGGGCTCTAAACCAAACCTAAAAGATGTCCCTTCAAATTTGAACAAATGTGGCTCAAAGATGAAAATCTCTTAAAGCTAATAGAATAGTGGTGGTTAGAAATAGAAGTAATAGGATCAAAACTCTACTATTTAGTATCTAAAATGAAAATCATTAAAGAGAAAGTACTCTTATGGAACAAAAATAATTTTGGAAATATTTTTGAAATAAAAATTAAATAAGAAGAATTAGGAAACCTTAATAAAATAATTATTGAAAAAGGTATGGACAATGATCTATATTTAGAAGAGTAGAAGTTGAAATTAAAATATGAGGAAATATTAGCAAAGGAAGAAATCTTCTTGAGACAAAGTCAATGGAAACCAGGCTTGAGGCAGGAGACAAAAAATACAAAAAAAATCCATAATAACACCAAAATTCATAGGGATCTTAATAGAATAACAAAAATAAGAGACTGCAATGGCTTTATCACAGAGGCACCACAACAAATTGCAAAGACAATGGTTATGTATTTTGAAAAAACTTTTAATAACTGGGAAGGGTCAAATATGGATCATGAAAAGAAAATACTTAGTAATATACCAAAGATAATATTAGAGGAACAAACCAAGATCCTTACGATAAAATTTTCAAAAGGAAAAATTAAATTAGTAGTAAAATAGATGCATCTTGATAAGGCTCTGGGCTAAGATGGTTTCTCAACCCTCTTCTTTAAAAAATGTTGGTATTTTATTAGGGATGAAGTGGTAAATACTCTCGAAGGAGTCAAAAATTATGAAAACCTCTTAAAAGAGGCAAGCAAAACCTTCCTTACACTTATACCTAAAAAGGATAAATCATAAATCTTTAAGGACTTCAGACTTATTTCTCTATGCAATACAATTTACAAAAATTTAACCAAAATAATGGAAAATGGGATCCAAAAAGTCTTACCTGATATCATTAGTGAGGAACATACAAGGTTCATTCTTGGTAGATCTATTTCTGATGGAGTTATTATAAAATAATAAGTCATCCACTCCATCCAACTAAATAAGAAACCTAGTATGTTGATCAAACTGGATATTAGTAAGGTGTATGATAAGGTAGATTGACATTTTCTTTGTAAGGTGTTGGAATCTATTGGATTTACAAAATAATGTATTAACTTAAAAGTTTTGAATGCATATCAATTCCTAAACTCTTTGTCCTAGTTAATGGGTCTCTAGAAGGTTTCTTCAATATCTCAAGAGGAATTAGACAAGGAGACCCTAATCCTCCTTTCCTCTTCATTATAATGGTTGAAGCTCTAGAGAGGTTAATACACAAAGCCATAGCAGAAGAATAGATTCAGGATATTAAAATTAATAGTGACCTTGATCATGTAACTCATCAATAGTTTGTTGATGATACAATTATTGGATTAATTTATTAAAATTTAAGTACTAAGAGGGGAGGGGTGAATCAGTACTCCAAAAAACTTTTATCTATCTTTCTAACCATTCACCGAATTCATAACTTTGTATATATTAACATAAAAACAAATATCATGACACACAACTCATAACACCATAATTTTTGGTCTCGCATAAATCCTTGTTAGAGGAAAAAACTATGGTGGGGATGGCATCCACAACACTTCTCTACTGTAGTAAAAATCTTGCACGGTTAGAGCTAAAAAGTTTAGCTATTTCTGATAACTTACCTGATTAAGAGTATTAACCATGTTAAGAGTCTAAAGACTTATTCAGTCTACCTTGAAAAAGGATTTTATAACTCTAATCTAAGAGATGTACTCTGTTAAAGGATTTACAATTGAAGACTGTTAGGTCCTACTCAGTTAAGATCTTTTACAATTCTAATTACACACTTAATCAATAACAAATTTATCTGTAATGATTGCATCAAAATATGCTTATCAAACTCAATGTGCTCAATAACAAGTTACCTCATACTATACTTCACTCAAAATTCTAATTTTGTACTCAATAACTTCAACTCTGTATCACATTCACACTCTATTCTTGCTACTCTGTAACTTGATGACTTCTCTGCTCACCACCTTCAAAATTGTCTCTAAATGATCATCACCTGCTCTCTACAATTTCTCCTTCATACATATATGTTGATCTTCACATTCTGATCTATTTATACTCAATCTAGAAATGGTGGAAACATTCTAGAATCATCTCCTTAAGAGGTGCTAGCATTGGTTACATCTTCAATGCATATATTACATTTAATCTCATTATTCTCATTGGTGGATCTCACTTTGTAATCATGCAAAATCATCATATTTAAATCTCCAATGTTTCATCAAAAACTTTCCTTGAGATTTGTAAAACATTTTCTGCTCGGTGTCTAGATTCAATGTATCTGTATATTCTTCTTATTCCAAAATGTGTTTCTTAGTAATATGTTTTCTTTTTCTCGGTATCATGTATGTTCTCTCATCTCAGTAATTGTTGTAACTCTCGCTAACTACTCAGTTCTAGGTGCTCGAACCACCTTGCCACACCTTGCTCGGTGTCTACTCCTTATTCCTTTTATCAAAATTTACTTTCCTTACTTCCCTTTATTGACTAACTTATTTTCTTTACTAACTTGACTATCCTTCTTTATCGAATAACTTTGACAATCAATATGACTTAATCAAAACTAATGACAAAAAATAACTCTATAGGAGTATCAACAATGCTTTATGGGGAAGGTAGTATAGTTGAAGCTAAGACATTTAAAATAATTCTAGGCACTTATACTAGAGCATCAGATCAAGAGATCAATGCAACAAAATAAGAAATCTTCTTTTTTAACACTGATCCTTGTTAGGAATGGGAACACTGAGAGGGGGCGGGGGGGTAAATCAATGTTTTATATATTATTACTTTTCTAATATCTTGAAACTTAAGAGTACTGAAATGAATATCAATGCAAGTAAGATAAATAACCATAAAATATAACACTGAATATGATTATGGGGAAACCCAAATAGGTAAAAACTCTGGTAGGAATTGACACCCACTAAGAGCTGCACTAGTGTATTATAATCCATGTTAGAATATCTTGCAACCCTGTTAGGAGTTGATCTTTACAATGCTTTTAGTACAGTGACCTGGTCAAGGGTCAGACCCTATTAGGATTCTTTTAAAATAACCCTATTAGGGGTGGGGACACACTGTCCTAGAGCTCACTACTCAAGTGGTGAAGGCTACAACCTTCTGGATATCAGATACACACTATATCTACAAGGTGAACTGCTATTGTGACACTGCTTGTCTAATCAGTTCCTTTTTGTGTGCTGATGCTTTAGCCTCTTGTAAAGAAAAACAAAATTCTCACTACTCTTTGCACACTTTTTCTCTACTTCTAATAATCTTTATATCTCATACCATTCCAAAATACAAAGGCGCATGTCTTATTTATATGAGCAAACAAAACTATCCACTAGGTCGACCTTCAACCTATTACTTATAATGCTTCCAAATAAATTGGCTCAAGCATGTTTACATATAATGATATTAACATGTCTACAACCTAAATATAATAGGCACATAGCCTTTACAAAACAATATTATAATTGCTAACCAAAATACCAACAGTCGGCTCCATGGTCTGTTCTGTTCTGCCGCTCATTGTCTGTGACACTTCAACTGTTTGTAACTTCATCATACTAACTCATTTGATCATGCACTCTTAAAAATAGCATGATTACATACTTACAAGCTTAACTTCAAGGGTGCATACCATAACTCGGTCATATGCACTTGCGGTGATGCTCTGTTCACCTGGTGCTTCACTGACTGTCTAGTCTTTCATACTTAGCAAATTTATGATCTTGTGACTAAGTGTGCTGACTCCAAAAATCTATATGACTTTGTTGCCATAATGACAACACTAAATCATAACAGTATAGTCAACTTTCCAACAATCACCCCCTTTGTCATTAATGGCAACAAAGGAATATGGAAAAGTTACTAACTGTATCTTTATACAAAATTTTCTATCATGTAGTCTATCTTATATCTCCCTTATACTATATACTCTACTCCTTTTTTACATCATATATACTACTCCATATTCTCCCTTCTATTATATACTTTACTCCCCCTTTGACATTAATGATAAAGGTGCTCAAAAAGGTGTATCTACAAGTACTTACACATTGAGTACATCCGGATATGCAATCTTCAAGTTCTAGATCTCTTGTTGCCAAAATGTCATCAGTGCATTTACTGTTTGAAGATGGGCACATAATGCATAAGTCAACTTCTCCATCTTCTCCAAATCTGAACTTGGACCGTGATCATATGTTACCATTGTGACATCAATCTCCTTGATATTCTGATTTAGCACATCCAATGAGGGCGCAAGTGCATGTCTTAACTATGCTTTCCTAGCCCTTATCTTGGCCATTTCTTGCTCTGCCTTCTTTATTTTATCCACTTTTCCTTGGTAGACATTGTTACACATATTTACATCTATGAAGGGATCTTATACATATTTTCTTACTATTTTTATCATAGTTTCTACATCCTGAATCTTCTTGGAAAGGTTTGCAGTAAGCTTATCTTTATTCATACAGTCTACTATTATCTTTCTTCCCTTAGGTACAAAATATTTTAGAAAAGTTTGAATAAATTTTAAAGAGCTAAGGTCAAGTGCAAAGTTACCTATCAGTTCACTCAATCTTTTCTTAAGATATTTCTCTTCTGCAACCTTGGATGCAGATTCTTCAAGACTGGAGAAATTTTTTTTGAAACTTGATAGTATGGTGCTGACATCATCTACTAAATGAACACTTATCAATTTCTTGTTCCTAGGTAGTAGGCTATTCAGAATACTTATTGATTCAACAAATAATGGATTTCTTATTACTTTTTTCTCCTTGGCTTTATCCATTGCTAGCACATTGATCTTCATCAAGTCTTCTTCTCCCCAAGAATCTAGACTTGTTATGTTAGGGGTCAAACTTGCCAACAATGATGTTGAAGGCTTGGGATTGATGAGTGTATTGTCCATGATGTTAGTCTTAACCTTCACTGGAATTCCAACTAAGGGTTCTTCTGCAAGTTTATTTTCCTTCTCTTCTTCTTTCTCCTTTTCTTTTTCTTTCTCCTCTTCCTCATCCTATCCTGTTAGATCCTCAATCTGAACTTCTTCTTATTACATAGGTGGATTATCACCACATAGTATTTCAGCCTCCTCTATACTTACAAAGGCTTCCTCAAACTTATCCAAGTCTTTATCAGTGTCCACCATTGATATTTCCACATTATCAATCATAATTGTGTCATTTTTGTCTTCAAGCATAGGCATAGAATCCTGTGGACCTGTTATAGGTACATTTGGGATCTTAGGTGCTTTAACTTGCTCAAAGGATCTTTGATTTGTGGGTGTAGATGATGGATGTATGCGTTGTTCCAAGAATACCTTCTCAAATGCTTTTTATATTTCCTTGGCAACCATTTCATAGTCCTTATTCCTAATCTGCAAGGTTCTTAGCTTGGCTCTAAGGTGAGGCTTCACCAGTTCTAAAAATAGTGTTTTCTCCTCAACTGAACATACTAGAAGGTTATCATCTCAGGTCTTTTCCCTTATTCTAAAATCTTCTTCTATTTCTTGTCTCTTCAAGAATCAAGTATGTCCCATACTTGGTTAGGAATTATTGTCTTAAGTTCCAAGATTGTCTTCTTGAACTTAATCATATGTCTGATTACCATGCTATGGATCTTAGATTTGTCTATATCATGATATCTATCATAAAAATTAGCAATTTGATCAATCCTTCCTTCATCTACCACTCTTATTCTCAACACTTCTATATTTGTTAGGAATCCTACCTCAAGATGTGGTTGTGTGTTTCTACCACTGCTTCTTGTTTTCCTTGTTGATGGGTGGCTTGTGACTACTTGCTTTTTCCTCTTGGACATCTTACTGGGCTCTAGAGGTGGAGTGGACTCCAGATCAATAGTAGGAGTGGGCACTAAAGTATTTTCTTCCATTTTTATCTTCTTCTCCTTGGGGTCATCAGTCTTCTTTGTTTTAACTTCAGAAGAGGGTGTGCTCTCAATTTGCATTGCAATCTTGGCTTCCCTTGCCTTATCTAAATTAGCTTGAGTGACACCGTGAATCTTTAGTATCTCAGAGGTGATTTTAGATGCTTTCCTCTTGGTCGCAACATTGTTCAAGAATGCATCTACTTGCCTTCTCTTCTCCTCATATGTACCCCATCTTGGCTCATTGGGATCCTTTAGCACTGATAGGAGGACTTGTGCATATGCCTCTAGAATGTGTTCCTCCACTTCATACCCAAGTGGATGAATCCATTTGGTCCTTGGCTCTACTACTTCCATGCAAGTTATGTTTGTATCCACCATGAAGAATAAAATATCCTTATACTTCTCAACTATACTTTCAGGTATCCTATACCTTCTCTGCATTCTTATCCTGAATATCTTGATTTCTAGCTCCATGTAGTCTTTCAGGGTGCTCTCTGATGATGCCTCAAAAGAAATTTGAGGCATTGTGGGAAGACTCTTGTCTAGGTAGAGATCTAACACTTTCCCAATAATATGAAAATACATGTAGATTATCACTGACCCAAACCTGAATATCTTACTTTTATCATGCGTGATAGCTCTTATATTGTCCATCAATTGTGTGCGCAAGATCTTGCACAAGTTGAATTCACTATTTTCTTTCACAATCCTGATGGCTACTAAAATAGTGGCTATGGTTACACTATTGACCATGTTAGCATGTTGGAACTTGTATCCAAGTATCATAGACATCAATTTATCATCTTTCTATTCTATTGGTTCAACCGTCATTTTGCGCTTATCACTGTGGGACTTACAAACCTGCTCAACCAATTTCCTGACATCCTTTCCAGTGGGAAGGATGGCACCAGTCTTAGGTAATCTAGTCATCTTATGAATTAGGTGATGCAAACTGGAACTTCTCCGGCTATCCAAAATAGGTCATCATGAATTCTACTCAAAAGAATCTTGATCCATTTGGATTCATAGAATTCAAATGTAGTTGCGTACTCAACAATAGGGTTGTCTTCCAAGTGCGTGAACTCATCTAGGAATGTCTTGTCAGGATTCATCATGGTTTCCATGTGTGACCTAAGCCTATCTAATCCAACTGGTTCCTTCTTACAGTAAATGTATGCGTATATGTCCTCTACATGCATAACACCCATAAGAGTCTTAGAGAATGCTCCTTCGAGGTCATCTAGGACTGACTTGAAAGGATGCTTCTTAAATACATATATTTTCCTTTCAACAACATTGAAAACAATTGGGGTAGCCATGACTTACTTGTTTAATTGCTTCAAATTAGTTTCCAAGTGTTTATGAACCGCCGTGTCCGAACTAGGGCTTCATAACCAACTTTCAAACTTCTTCTCTGATAAACCAACTGCAATATTTCAACTCTTAACTTCTTGATCTCCTGTGCTCTCCAAAGGGTCGAACTCAAATACAAATATGTGAATAAAGGATCTTCGATTACTTTAAATCAACTTTCCACCATTAATGCTTGCTGCATAAACACATAATGTAATAGAGAATTTCAATCTTCATCTCTGCTAGCAATCAGGAGGTGCGCTCTTTCATACTGCACCAACTAGTCTCCAAATAGTTGTAACTAAAGGTGCATACTCTGAGAGTGAGTGTACTAGCCACGCAGGGGTCTAGAGCTAATCTAGCTCCCCCTATGACCATGATGGTCATTTAACCATAAATAGGAGGTGCGTCCATTGCGGATGCATCCTCAACTATTTCACCAACATTATCTATCTTGTCTTTCTTCCAAATCATGCTCGCATCTTCTGTAGCTTGCACAAACTTGACTTCTCCTGCTTCATCCAATATTGATCCTTCAACCTTTTTAGGGCTTTCATGTCTTTGCGCTTTTGATCTGCAAAACTTTGAGATGTGTCCAACCTTGTTACAAGAGTGCCAAATAATTGGAGGCCTTACATTCCTCAGTGCATTGATGTGAGTTACCAACTTGCATTGTCTAGTTGTATGGCCATTATAATTACATATCTGACATGTAATGTTCTAAGGACTTCTTACATTCTATTGTGATGACTTCTCTAATTTTGTTGATTCTGATTTCTCTGATTTTATCTACAATTCATAGCTCTATGACCAAACTTATTGCATGAATAAAAATAGCCATTGAAAGGTCTTACCTCTTTACAATCTCTTGCTATGTGACCATGCTTGTTACAAGCATAAAAAGTTTTGTTTACTAGCTTGCGCTCATCTTTAGATGGTTCAACTTCAGCTTCTGTATGATTTCCTATCTTCTTAGCTTCTATAGATTCTTCTGATTGTTTCTTTCTTGCTCACATGTCATTGATCTAATTTTGTGCTTCATTGAATCCAATACCATTGGTGTCTCCTTTAATCTTTTGAGCATACAACTGTGACTCTATTAGATCCTTGCTTGTGTGCAATTTGTCAATATGATTCTTTACCTCACTCAATTTGGATTCCATCTATTTCTTGATGTTCTCTAACTCCAAGACTTTCATGTTTCTTTTCCTTAGTTCTTCATCTAACTGCTTGTTTTCTTTGACCTGTTCTTCATAGGCTTCATGATTGTTAAGTAGCTTTTCATCTAACTCTTCAATCTGATCTTTTAGAGATGTGTTTTCCTCATTCAATTTTTTTACCATTTTCCCTAAATCACTCGTAGAAAAATCTTTCAAATCTTTTCTTAGTTTCTTGATGAATGCTTTAGGATCATTAACTTCTAACTTCAATTCTTCAATTTATTTTTCAGATCTGTCAAGGTATTCAAGAGCTGCTTCAAGATTCTTTTTCAAATGTTTCATTTCTCCCTTATCCATGATCTCCTCAAGTGGTTAAACTTATCTGTAGAGGACCAGAGCTTTGATACCAATTGTTAGGAATGGGAACACTAAGAGGGGGGGTGAATTAGTGTTTTATATATTATTACTTTTCTGATATCTTGAAACTTAAGAGTACTAAAATGAATATCAATGCAAGTAAGATAAAAAACCATAACACATAACACCAAATATGATTACAGGGAAACCTAAATAGGTAAAAACCCTGGTGGGAATTGACACCCACTAAGAACTGCACTAGTGTATTATGATCCCTGTTAGAAGATCTTGCAACCCTGTTAGGAGTTGATCTTTATAATGCTTTTAGTACATTGACCTGGTCAAGGGTTGGACCCTATTAGGATTATTTTACAATAACCCTATTAGGGTTGGGTACATGCTATCCTAGAGATCACTGCTCAAGTGGTGAAGGCTACAACCTTCTGGATATCAGATACACACTATATCTGCAAGGTGAACTGCTGTTGTGACACTACTTGTCTGATCAGTTCCTTTTTATGCACTAATGCTTTAGCCTCTTGTAAATCTCTAAAACATTATCACTACTCTTCACATACTTCTTTTATGCTTCTAGTAATCTCTATATCTCATGCCATTCCAAAATACAAAGGCACATGTCTTATTTATATGCACAAGCAAAACTATCCACTAGGTCGGCCTTCAACCTATTACATATAATGCTTCCAAATAAATTGGCTCAAGCATGTTTACATATAATGATATTAACATTTCTATAACCTAAATATAATAGGTGCATATCCTTTACAAAATAATATTATAATTGCTAACCAAAATACCAATAGTCGGCTCCATGCTCTGTTTTGTTCTACTGCTCACTGTCTATGACACTTCAACTATTTGTAACTTCATCATACTAACTCATTTGATAATTTTCTCTTAAACATAGCATGATTACATACTTACAAGCTTAACTTCAAGGGACAATACCATAACTTGATCATACACACGTGCGTTGATGCTCTGTTCACCTGGTGCTTCACTGACTGTCCAATCTTTCATACTTAGCAAATTTCTGAACTTGTGACTAAGTGTGATGACTCCAAAACTCTATATGATTTTGTTGCCATAATGATAAAACTAAATCATAATAGTATAGTCAACTTGCCAACAATCCTAACATAGAAAAAGAGATATGCAATATACTAAACTTTTAAAAAGGAAAGTTGCCCTTCAAATACTTAGGCCTTCCCTTGGATAAAGGAAACACAAATAAGGAACTATGAGACCAAATTATTATAAAAATAAAGAAAAAAAAGAAGTCATGGGAAGATAAATGGTTATCTTTAGCTGGTAAGGAAACTATGTTAAAAATAATTATCTATGCAATCCCCATCTACCAATTATCTTGCATAAACATCCCAGTAGAGAAGAAAGATGAGATTAACAAGAGCTTCAGATATTTCTTTTGGTAGGGAACTTGAGATAAGAAAAGGATGGCATTAATTACTTGCACTAATACATTTGGGGTGAAATTGCGACGGCCATTTGCGACGGCAGGCAAATGTCATGTGGTTTTGCCCTTTTTTTTTCAAATATAGCCCGACACCGTCGCAATTTGCGACGACAATACATTTGTCACTGTCGCAATTGCGACGTTGTTGGGATATAAGCGCAAAATTAAAAAGGAACATTGTCATGTGTGTTTTCAACAGTGCCGTAACCCTCCGCGAAATCACATCAGGATATAAGGGCAAACAAAATAAGAACGTTGTCATTTGTGTTTTCAACAGCGCCGTAACCCTCCGCGAAATCACATCGGGATATAAGGGCAAAAAAAACAAGAACGTTGTCATTTGTGTTTTCAACAGCACCGTAACCCTCCGTGAAATCACAGCTACAATTTCTGAGTACGTTGGGTTTATTTTTCTTTTTTCATTATTATGTAATCTGGTATTCAGCTGTTAGAGAGCTAAAATACCCAGAAATGAGGACATATCTATGTTGAATTTATTGTTAGCGGCTTTGGTTATTTAGAAGTTTAATTTTATTTGTTCATCTTTCAAGCACAAATGTTTTGTGGACCGTAACGTCTTCATTGTTTTGGGTATGCAGTGAAACAGCCCTAACTTGCAATTGCGATGTTGTTGGGATATAAGGGCAAAAAAAAAAGGAACGTTGTCATTTGTGTTTTCAACAGCGCCGAGAGAGATTCCCTCCGCGAAATCACAGCTACAATTTCTGAGTACGTTGGGTTTATTTTTCTTTTGTCATTATTATGTAATCTGGTATTCAGCTGTTAGAGAGCTAAAATACCCAGAAATGAGGACATATCTGTGTTGAATTTATTGTTAGCGGCTTTGGTTATTTAGAAGTTTAATTTTATTTGTTCATCTTTCAAGCACAAACATTTTGTGGACTGTAATGTCTTCATTGTTTCGGGTATGCAATGAAACAGCCCTAACTTGCGACTACCTTCACGGTACTTGTGTAAATTATCATGTTGTCTTTACAGTGACTGTCCTCATTCAAGTGGCAATTACACAAGGGACAGTCACTGTGAGATGTCCTCATTTGTGACAAGGACAGTCACACTTAGGACATCTCATAGTGATATTCCCTTGTGTAATTTCCACTTGAATGTATTGCTATTGAACCACATTAATGCTTTTCTTCTTCAACAAATGAGGACAGTCACTGTAAAGACAACATGATAATGTACACAATTACCAAAAAATGATCTTGTTAATTGATGTAACACTTTGTCTTGCTCACTCCCTATCCTTCACTAGGGTCTCTTTAGGCCAATGTTTTGACTTGATAGGGTACTTAACTATCCCTACACTCTTTAGGTATCTCTACCCAAGATCCCACTCCTTCAACTAGTGCACACCAACAAGAAATACAATGAACTCTGCTCAATACCAATCTAGCTACTAGGACACTCCTAGTCTTGTCTTCACAAATTGAAACACATTCAACTAGAACTTTACTCCATGGAGAGGCTGGCCACTAGGACCTCTATTGGTTTCAATATTACTCCTTCACCTATACTTTTCATCAGTACTTCAATCCGGTTCATCAAACCATGCATGCCAATTGCACCCAAAAATAGGCTGCTAGCAATTAGGCCTTTGTCAAGCCTTTTTATTTATATTAAGCCACCTAAAGGGCTTAGGATTCAGATTCCCTTTATTGAGAACTCCAAGATATCTAAGGTCTTCTCCTCCTAGATTTTTTGTACACCAACTGCTACAGCCATGCCTGAAAACAAGTATTTTGACACAACTTGGACAGTCTGACTAAGAGTTTGTTTTCTTAGCAGCCAAAGAAACTCACCCAATCTTCTAATTTGACTTGGGGCTTCTTTAGATGTGTGTCTACCTCTCCATGAGATTTTAGTTGAAGCAACCAATGCATTCAACTTGTTGTAATCTTCTTGTAATGATTTGTCATCCCTAACTGTGCTCAACTGACTCACCTAGGACATCATTGCAAACATAGAAAATGAGCTTCCCAGGGCCCCTCCTTCCAAACATATAGTACATGGAGTCTCCTCACCCATTCCAAGAGCCCGTACAAAATTGACAATGGAATGATGAGCTAAGACTCCATTTGTTCAACCTGCCTGGTTCAAACCAATGATAGGGTACTTAACAAAAGAATTAACAAACTAGTTGGAATGCTTCAAAACTCAAAAAAAACACAACATAGAATAAAAAAACAACTTGTACTAACTTTTCCAATAGACACTACGAGCTATCTAATCCATTAATCAACTGAAAACAAAGAAACAAAAAAACTCAAGAATTCACTAAAACCGTGTTACTCTACAAATCTTCTTAATTCCAAATGTTTTTCCCCCCAACCTTTTGCACAGATCGATGGAGGCCTCTTATAGTTGATCTGATGCCTAATTCAATGGTTTCATATAGTTACATAACCATCTTACTCGAAAATGCTCCCTTGCACAAATGTTGTCAATGTTGTGAATGACAACATTGACAACTTGTTACAACCTTTGGGATTTTGGTTCAAAACTTATTGTTCAAACACCATAAGACCCTAACCATGACTTAGTTAGGCTATTTAGACCTCACATAGGCCACTTCTACACTTCTTTGCCCAATTTGACCCCTAAATGCTTCATTCCCACTTTTGCCACAATATTGGTAACTTGGGTACAAATTGGCACTTGCCTTCACAAAGGTCACACATGAGGACATCTCACAGTGATCGATTGTCCCTTGTGTAATTGCCACTTGAATGTATTGCTATTGAACCACATTAATGCTTTTCTTCTTCAACAAATGAGGACAGTCACTCTAAAGACAACATGATAATGTACACTCACTGTAAGGACAGTCACAAATGAGGACATCTCACAGTGACTGTCCCTTGTGTAATTGCCGCTTGAATGTATTGCTATTGAACCACATTAATGCTTTTCTTCTTCAACAAATGAGGACAGTCACTCTAAAGACAACATGATAATGTACACTCACTGTAAGGATAGTCACAAATGAGGACATCTCACAGTGACTGTCCCTTGTGTAATTGCTTCTTGAATTACACAAGGGACAGTCATTGTGAGATGTCCTCATTTGTGACAAGGACAGTCACACATGAGGACATCTCACAGTGATTGTCCCTTGTGTAATTGCCACTTGAATGTATTGCTATTGAACCACATTAATGCTTTTCTTCTTCAACAAATGAGGACAGTCACTCTAAAGACAACATGATAATGTACACTCACTGTAAGGACAGTCACAAATGAGGACATCTCACAGTGACTGTCCCTTGTGTAATTTCCGCTTGAATTACATAAGGGACAGTCATTGTGAGATGTCCTCATTTGTGACAAGGATAGTCACACATGAGGACATCTCACAGTGATTGTCCCTTGTGTAATTGTCACTTGAATGTATTGCTATTGAACCACATTAATGCTTTTCTTCTTCAACAAATGAGGACAGTCACTCTAAAGACAACATGATAATGTACACTCACTGTAAGGACAGTCACAAATGAGGACATGTCACAGTGACTATCCCTTGTGTAATTGCCGCTTGAATTACACAAGGGACAATCATTGTGAGATGTCCTCATTTGTGACAAGGATAGTCACACATGAGGACATCACACAGTGATTGTCTGTAATGTCCCCTTTTTGGCTAACTTGGAAAATAGGAACAATTACTCCACTTCTCAGACTTACTCTATCAGATACTTACAATTAAACTAAGTAATGGAGGTTACTTAAGATATCAACCGCTATTTCAGATTCAATCACAATATGTGTGCAAGATGATATTGATACCAATATGTTTAATAGCACTGTCGGATATAATGATATGAAATATGCTATGAATATGATGTTTCCTATCACTTATAGTGATAGTATAATGATGGTATGTCTGATATAAACAATATCGATATACAATCAATAAGTATTGCTTACAGCAATGTATTTGCTGTGTCTGATATGATGATGTAATTATGCAAATGTGTAATATCGCTATGAGTGATATGTTGCTATTTCAGATTCTGAATTATATGCTTGCAACTTCAAATATTGATGCTGTTTCTGACTATCCTTTCTATCTGTGCAATCATGGTGTTGTCTCTGATCTGCAATGATAAACTTGAAACCAAACTGCCAAAGGCAGATGCTCTATTGAGTATATCCAAATATGGATAAGTAAATAAAGTTCTAATGATGCCTTGAGTGACTGACGAGAATGCATTCTTATATTGTCTTTAACAAATGAAGAGATGCTATGAATGAGACGTTTCTTGTTTCTTCCTCCATGTCCCTTTGTTAAGCACACCTTTCCATAATCCGACAGTTCACATAATATTATTTCATTATTTTCTGATCATAGATAACTCACAGATTGACTCAATATCAAATCTTTTTATGAAGGTAATCTTCCCTAATTGGTAGTGCAACCAGTAGTTAACATCCATTGTGTTTGTATTAGTTTGGTCTAACTATCATTAGTATTTAGTCAATCGATATTAACTCTTGCCTTATCCCATATTGTTATGATGATATCCAATCTTTCTACTCTGATATAAGTCGATATCATTTTCTGATAATTGTCCATTTATTGGTTGATTGCTGGTAATGGAGTTTGATCTTCAAATTGACTTCCATTCCTGTTAATACTTAAGGATACATTGTACTTATTATCCATTACTGATGCCTCATTCATCAATAGCTTGTGATATAATCATTGATGCTTTTGTGTTTCTACAAGATGTGGTTTATCTCAGACAATCGATAATCTTTCAATCCTTTAGTCGATATCCTCCTATGTGGTGTCTATTGATATAGATAGTAGAATTCAATCTAGTTTATGTTATTGTCATGATAACATAGGAAGTGATGGTGCATATTTGCTAGCGGGTCTTCATGTTTGATATTGCTTTATCGGATATGTCATTGTCTAAACTTGTGCAATTAATGATTATTTATAATATATGAATGGTTATCCTTCTTGCTTATCAATACATCTTCTGAAACACATAGCGACCTATCCCTTATTCATATCATGTTGATCTTGACTTCATAGTATTTGGTTCATTAATCATCCTCTCATGGTATCGATGTGTAATGACTAGTGATTGTTGTATCACTTCTTCGTTCCTCATCGTGATAGATAATGCAGATGTTTAATGTAGATGTATATCGATTACAGATATTCGATATTGCTTTAAACATTATTATTATTATTATTATTATTAATGTTATTGTTATTATTAAATATTATAATTAATGATGTTAGTAATATTAATAATATTATAATAAATATTATTATAGTGATAACATATTGTTTTATATTGAGAGGTTTATTAATATTATTTATATATTAAAATTATTATATCAATAATTGATTTAATATTATTACTTAATATATTATTATAATATAATATATATAATTTATTAATAATTATTTATTATTAATTTATATTATAATTATAATCATAATTATATTATTTATTAATATTTTAATATTATTTAATTAACATATTACTTATTATGCTAACTATATATTATTATTATCTTTTGATAATAATTATATATTATTGTTATATACCGTTAATAATAGATTATTATATATCATCTAATCATTTTATTATTATACTAAGTTCAATATGTCACGGCTCATGACATTGTCCCTTGTGTAATTGCCACTTGAATGTATTGCTATTGAACCACATTAATGCTTTTCTTCTTCAACAAATGAGGACAGTCACTCTAAAGACAACATGATAATGTACACTCATTGTAAGGATAGTCACAAATGAGGACATCTCACAGTGACTGTCCCTTGTGTAATTGCCACTTGAATTACACAAGGGACAGTCATTGTGAGATGTCCTCATTTGTGACAAGGACAGTCACACATGAGGACATCTCACAGTGATTGTCCCTTGTGTAATTGCCACTTGAATGTATTGCTATTCAACCACATTAATGCTTTTCTTCTTCAACAAATGAGGACAGTCACTCTAAAGACACCATGATAATGTACACTCACTGTAAGGACAGTCACAAATGAGGACATCTCATAGTGACTGTCCCTTGTGTAATTGCCACTTGAATGTATTGCTATTCAGCCACATTAATGCTTTTCTTCTTCAACAAATGAGGATAGTCACTCTAAGGACAACATGATAATGTACACTCACTGTAAGTGTACATTATCATGTTGTATTACAAATGGACCTTATGTTGGTCGGGATATAAGTGCAAAAAAAAAAAGGAACGTTGTCATTTGTGTTTTCAACAGCGCCGAGAGAGATTCCCTCCGCGAAATCAAGCGGGTTATCATTTGTGTTTTGAACAAAGCGGGTTGTCATTTGTGTTTTGAACAGCACCGAGAGAGATTCCCTCCGCAAAATCAAGCGGGTTGTCATTTGTGTTTTCAACAGCGCCGAGAGAGATTCCCTCCGCAAAATCACAGCTACAATTTCTGAGTACGTTGGGTTTATTTTTCTTTTGTCATTATTATGTAATCTGGTATTCAGCTGTTACAGAGCTAAAATACCCAGAAATGAGGACATATCTGTGTTGAATTTATTGTTAGCGGCTTTGGTTATTTAGAATGCTTCCCCACAATACTTAATTACACAAGGGACAGTCACTATGAGATGTCCTCATTTGTGACAAGGACAGTCACACATGAGGACATCTCACAGTGACTGTCCCTTGTGTAATTGCCACTTGAATGTATTGCTATTCAACCACATTTATGGGCCCGTTTGGACCACGACACATAGTAGCATCTACAGAAAAGAATATCCCAGGTGTAACAAGTTGTAAGAATATACCAACAGTTCTAAGAAGTTCCCTAGCACGTAGTAGCATCTACAGAGAAGAATATACAACATGAGGGCAGCCACTGTAAAGACAACATGATAATGTACACTCATTGTATGTGTACATTATCATGTTGTCTTTACAGTGACTGACCTCATTCAAGTGGCAATTACACAAGGGACAGTCACTGTGAGATGTCCTCATTTGTGACAAGGACAGTCACACATGAGGATATCTCACAGTGACTGTCCCTTGTGTAAGCCACTTGAATGTATTGCTATTCAACCACATTTATGGGCCCGTTTGGACCACAGCACACAGTAGCATCTACAGAGAAGAATATCCCAGGTGTAACAAGTTGTAAGAATATACCAACAGTTCTAAGAAGTTCCCTAGCACATAGTAGCATCTTCTAATTGTCTATACCACTTCACAAGGTATTGTTTGCACACATTGTTTTTGGTTCTTTTGATGACCCTTGTTTTGAAATTGCTATTAGGCCTTGTAGCTTATATGTTTTGATTGCTGGAGAGCTTCTAAAGCTAAGCAAGAAGACCATTGCACGAGTTATAGCCGCGCGCTCAGGTTTGAAAATTGTATATTTTTTAATCTAATGTATATTTTAATCCTTTTGCCATGTCATGTAATATGTCTTGCCTTGTAGCTTATATGTTTTGAAATTGCTGTTAGGCCTTGTAGCTTATATGTTTTGATTGCTAGAGAGCTTCTAGAGCTAAGCAAGAAGGCCTTGTAGCTTATATGTTTTGTGTACTTTTGACAATTTTGCTTAGTCGCTGAAAGTTGTAGACCGAAGTTTTCATAGCCCAATTTTTGCTTCCTGCGAAGAACGATCATGTCAGATAATATAAGTGAAGAACAAAATAGGGAGACAATCGCTAGATTGTGGTCTAACTTGAAAAGAAAAGGTGATGAAAAATGTTATTGTCCCTGCAAAATTTGTAAGGGTTTAAACCGTAGAAGATTGCTAATCAAAACAGTTAAGAGACATTGTAGGGAGAATGGTCACATTGAAGGGGGGCATGACTATCATCCACTGGTAAGTTGTTCATTATATCATTTTAACAATTTATATACATATGAAATCACTTGATGATGAGTTGAAGATCATGGTTTATTTATGTTAATCAATTTTATATAGGTTGATCTCCCCAGGGAAGTACATGATATGGAGGAACATGGGGGTGCGAATATCCAAGGTGAAGATAATGATCCCATGGAAGATGACGATCATGCGCCAGAAAACACAATTGAAGATGATGGTATAAATACATTGATCCATGACACATTTAGTCCAAGCGGATCTGATCATGATGATGATGATAGCCTTGATGTACCTCTACTTGAGAAGGCATGCGAGCCCCTATACAAAGACTCCCAAACAACTCTTCTCTCTGCTGTATTGTTGTTGTTGAACTTGAAGGTTATGAATGGTTTATCCAACATAACAATGTCACGTATGTTAAGGTATGTCATATATGTCTTTATAGTTAACAAAGGGTGAATAATGTACCACTAATATTGTTTATATTAACAACTTATATTTTTTACTGTAGATTGATAGGCGAGTTTTTGTTACCACCATCAAATATTCTACCTCGCTCATATCGAGAATTATCTTCTATTATGAAAGATATTGGAATGGAGTATCAAGCAATACATGCTTGTCCCAATGATCATATTATATATTATAAAGAACATGAATTTGCAACACAATGCCCTGTATGTCATACGAGTAGATATCGAACAGATCGAATAACAAAAAAGGTGCCTCACAAGGTTCTTCGTTACATCCCCATTATTCCACGGATGCGACAATTATTCAGGTGTACTAGCTTGGCACAATTTATGGATTACCATGCACGCAATAGAAGTCGAGATGACATTATTCGAATCCCTGCGGATGGTTCGGCATTTATGCACATAGAGGAAAAGTGGCAACACTTCAAAGAAGAACCTCATAATCTCAAGCTTTCATTGGCAGCGGATGGTGTCAATCCATTTGGAGAGATGAGATCTGTTTGCTCGGTGTGGCCTGTTTTTGTTATCAACAATAACATTCCTCTGTGGATGTCAATAAAAAGGGAGCACATTATGTTGGCAATGATTGTTCCAGGTATTTTATCATTTGATAGTTGTTAATTTACATGTACTTACAAATCTTACAATAAAATGGTCACAATAATTATGTAATGTTACTGTTCATTCAAGTAGGTAAATATCAAGTTAAAGATATGAATGTATATATTGAGCCTCTTATTGACGAGTTGGTGGAGTTATGGAACGGTGTCACTATGTATGACGTGTCTAGACCAATAGGACAAAGATAATTTCAATTCCATGCAATACTTGTATGGACAATACATGATGCCCCAGGGCTAACACATTTTTGTGGTATGTTATAGTGAATTCAAGTTGCGCATGATAATTCTAATTATAAAAATCAACATATTTAATAATCCAATTATATCATTATCTTGTAGGTCTTCAAACAAAGGGAAAATTTGCATGTCCAGTTTGTGGTCCAAAGATGAAATCTCGTCATTCAAAAAGTTTAGGAAAGCATGTGTTTGATGAGTACAGACACTTCCTCCACAGGAATCATAAGTATCGAAGTATGGAAAAACATCTTTTCAATGGGAAAGAAGAGACTACATCAAAGCCACGAAGAATGACACCTCGCCTATGGAAGTTGGAATATAATAGAATTAATCGTCGAGGTAATGTCGTTCCACTTAATGGTTTATGTTTGTAATTTATATATTTCTATTGTGATTTTTGTTTACTAATTATGTAATTGATGATCGTGAAGGTCGTCAAGGCACTACTGACAACCTTCCAAAGGGACTAAAAAGCTATCCCAGACAATTTAGTAGGTTGCCCTACTACGAGGACCTACAAATTGTGCATTTGTTTGATCTTATGCATGTTGGAAAGAATATAACAGAGACATTGTGGAAAATACTGGATGGAAGGCGTGACAAAGAAAAAATTGTCAAAATTTGTAATGACATTCATGAATCCAATCATGCACTGAAGAATTTCATTCACTCAAATAGCAATAGAGATCAGATTAATATAAGTGCCCTTCCTTGGTTATTAACGGAGCAGCAAAGTGATGCCATAAAAGAAGTCATACGAAAAATTCGATTTCCCACAAGATTTGCTGGGAACATAAGCAATCTCATATCAAAGAAAAGTGAATTTGGGCCAGGGCTCAAAACGCATGATTGGCATACTTTCATCAAGGTAAGTTATGTTCTTCTGTATTTACAATATATTCATAAACTACATGTACTATTCATTATGTTATGTTAGAAAATAATGAAATGATTGGTTTATAATTACTGCAGTACGTGCTACCTCTATCTCTCCCAGAGCACTTCAACAATAACATCAAACAAGTGATATATGATCTTGGAAAATACATGAGGTAAGCAGTAATATCTGTTCAATTTGTTGTATATATTTATTATATTCACGATTTGTTTTTCTTGCTATGTAATCTATTGTATATTATTTTGTAAAGTCTCGTATTTATATATTTTTTGTGACTTGAATCTCTTAATGTAGGTGGTTGTCATCTAAAGAAATCCATAAAGAAGATATAAACTATTGGAAGAGAAGAATTCCTCATTTATTGTGTGAAATGCAAAAGTGTCTACCTCCAACTTTTTTCAATGCACAAGAACACTACCTCATACACCAAGTTGAGGAGATTGAATTGTGTGGACCTGCACACACTAGGTCAATGTGGATGGTTGAGAGGCACTTGAAATCTTTGAAGGCTTTGGTTCGACAAAGAGCACATCCTGAGGGTTCTATGGTAGAGGGATACATGGTATACCAGACTATGGTGTACATTACTGAATATCTTCCTAAGTTTGCTTCAAATATCCATGTAGATCGCATTTGGGATCTCGACCCTTTTAAAAAATTCAAAGGGGAGTACTTGATGGGGAAAGGTAGATTGAGGAAAGTGACATGTAATAAATTATAAGATGTTATTGTAATAAATTATTTCTTAATCTTCAAAATAAATCGGTTGTAACTCGTCTATTTTTTTTTTGTACAGTTGCTCGAGAGTGGGATGCACTACATTTGTATATTGCAAACAATCTTGATTGGATGACGGTATGGATTGAACGATGTCAACATTCTGGTCACACATTAACATGGGAAGGTGTATCTTCATTGGTTAAAGAAGCTCATCGTAATGGAGATTCTAATGTTATGCAAAGGGAAATAGATTTAGCATATGGTTTAAGAGATTTCCAGGTACGTACAAAATTATTAATCACCCGTATGTTTATCAACTCACGATATAATAATTTTGACATGTTTCACATATTATTGCAGGTTAAACACCATAAGGGTATGTTCTGTAATGGTCAAAAATTTCGCGTCAAAGTGTTGGATGACACGAAGAAAACTTGTGATTCTGGAATAACTGCAGTCTTTCAAGTGACTAATATTTCATCTAGAAATGACTTAGATCCTCAAGAGTCTAAAAATCAATACTATGGCATTTTGGATGATATATTTGAGTGCGACTTTAGTTCCTTCAAATTAGTACTCTTCGTTGTCAAATGGTACAGGCTACGACTTAATCCAAATGATCCTAATAGAACTGTTATTGAACATGATAATGGATTTACAATGGTTAATACAAGGTCGTTTGAGCCAGTTGGGGATGAGCCCTATGTTCTTCCAAGCCAATGTGAACAGGTATTTTACTCAGAGGTTTCACATAAACCGGGTTGGTCATTTGTTGTTAGACATGAACCGAGAGGAAGGCCGATAAAGTATAATGCGATGGAAGAAGAAGATACCGAAGAAGTAGAAGATGATGTAGATGATGATCACGATTGACAATTATTGGATGATGTTCCTGAGACAAATTTTCATGAAGAAGAAGAAGAAGATGATGCTGCTACTGATGATGATGATGAAGATGATGTTGATGTTGATGATGATGATGTTGATGATGACGACAACGACGATGACGATGACGACGATGATGATGATGACGATGACGAGGATGATGATGATGATGATGATGAAATTTAAAGGTATGCCATCAATCCTTAATGTATTTAATATTCATTTCTTGATAGAAATATATTTGTCTTAAATGGTTACATAGTTTATTCATTATCTATTTAAAAGCTATAAGTGTTATAATGTGTACGTTTTAATGTTTTTAATTTTTATGTGATGCTTATGATGGATGTGATTATGATTATGATGTGATTATGCTCACGATAATTGAATTACATTTGCAGGAAATTGAACCCCTTTCAAGAGCATCCCGCACAGTCTCATGGATCGACAGGTATAAGTCAATACACCTTATAGAAAGTCTATTTAATACACTTATCAATAGTAAGATTGATGTCTTCTAAGATCTCTCCCATTTGCAGGTACCAGCAAATAGGTATTTGTCAGAAGTGTCTTCCTCGAGTGAGGGAAATATAGGAATAGAAGAGGAAAGTGAGACATGCAGTTTATCTAGAATAGGGAGATTAACTAGAGGTCAAAGGACTAGAAGGAAATTCAATAAACACATGAAATTTTTCCTTGCTCAAGGGGGGTCATGTTCTTATGATGATGAGACGAAAGGCGACATCGAGGTGCCCTTGAGGTACCAACATCTACAGAAACATTGGGTACCCAAGGAACTTCCTCCAATAAACACTGATTTTTGTGTTAATGAGAGGATATATCGCATAGCACCATCATCATTACATGGTTTGGGCCTATTTTCTATGGATGGCATAAAGGTGTCTTACAACAAAGTTTCTGAATTGATGGAGTATGTTGGACCATGTTACGATTACAAAAGTTGGATGCATATTGTTCAATATAAAAAAAGTATGCGTAGGTATGCACTCTCGGCAAATTATATACAACAGCAAGACAATAATCAAAGTAAAAGTGTGGCTATATACATTGATGGAAGGCCAAAAGCAACAGGGAATATTGCGGGTTTTATAAATAGTACATGACCTGGGTCAACTATAAAGCAACCCAATTGCATATTTGAGGTGCGCGAGGGAAATCGTGTATTCATCTGTGCGATAAAATCAATACATGTAGGGGAAGAGCTGCTTATTGATTACAATTTGAACCGCATAGATACAAACGAGGCTACTATCATGGGGGTGGTACATACTATTAAACCAACTTCTAATCAATGACTCCAACATACCATTTAGTCATTAAATTTTTGGCTAACATTTTTATACTTGATCTTTGACACAGGGGCACAATATGGAGCAACCGCCCGAAGGTGATGGTGATGATATTCCTAGCTCATCTACACATGAGTAGGTAAAACTCATTGTAATTGTGCAAACTAGATAGAAGCAAAATGTTATTTTTTTTAATGTTATTTTCTTCATTGTTTTGGAGTAATTTTGATAATACTAATACTATTGTTGTCACAGAGGGCCGGTGGTCGGAGAGAGGGAAAGCAACCTGCAGTCCCTCAGGAGTCCCCCCTTGTGGACCCTTTTTTTATTGATTTAGCAGAGACCGATGACCCGATCGGTTCCATTAAAAAGCTGCTAAAGAAAATTGGGAAAGAACTTCTACGTTTGGTATCCATACATCCTCAGACTCAGGAAATAAAAGACAGGGCAGCTGAGTTGTTGCGCAATTCTGAAAACTTTAAAGTAAGTATTAATGAAATTTTTAATTATTACAAGAGTTCAATAATGGTTTTTATGTTATGCTCTTTTATGACATTAATTAAAATATGGATGCATTGTCTTTACAGAGTTATTTGCGTAATTTTGAACCCCATTCCCATGATGAGGCCGGTATTGCAAGTGGTTCAGGTAGATCACATGTTCCATTCCCCACTTGTGTTTTCCACTGAATATATATAGGAATGATCATAATCATTGACAATACATGCTCGAACAATCTTTTTTTTTAATGCTCTAACAATCTTGTCCATGCTAGTCCACGCGTTCTATATTTATGCATGCTCTAACAATTTTATTCTTCAGCTCCTTTCCATGATGATATGACAACGCCGCCTCCATCCAGGACAGCCACAAATGTCTTGCCGACTACCATGTCAACAACACACAGCCTAAATGCACCAACTGTTGCACCATCTACTGGTACACAAATCCCTCTTTTTCTCTCTTTTGTTATGTGCTTAAGTGTTATGTGTTTACGATGTAGATCCCTTGATTGTGTTTGTGCCATGGGTGCTTTGCACCAATTTATTTCCCTTGAAGTATTATTTCTTGGAGGCATTTGATAATGGTTTTCATTTTTTGCAATAGGAGATGCAACAACTCCCGATGCAACATCATTTCCTGGATGTTCCCGTGTTCCTAGTACGGGAACGGTGAAGGATTGTGTATTGATCATCAGCGACGATGAAGGCGTTCCCTTAAAAGTATCCAAACTTCCAGGTACTTTAAAGTTATTATTATTCTATAGTGATATAATAGTAATTTAGTTTTTGATCACTCTTCATCGACTAATGATCCCATGATTATTTTGTAGGGAATGATATTTTTTGGCGAAAACTTGGTGACGAGTGTTTGCGGATATTCGGGCCCACCATACGTACATGGTGGAACATCATATCCTAACTAAAACCCCAAACCACTATTTTGATTTCATATCATTGCTAGAATAGTTTTCATTTTCATCAATTTCTTGAACTATATTAAAGGTAGCTTCTCTTCATTTATGAGTCTAACATGTTTTTTTTAACTTAAAAGGTGGAATAACCAAGATAAAAAGTTGAAGGATGATCTTGTACATAGTATGACCCAGCTTTTTGGACCTCGTGCATTCGAGAGAAACAAGCTCCTTGAAAGAGCTGGTTTATGTTTGAAGTATATTAGGGACCAGTACAGGAAATATTTAGAGGTTAACCCAAGGCATGAGCGTCCGCCCTGTGTTCTTGAGGCTGAGTGGCAGGGTTTGATTTTGGATGGAAAGTATAAAGCCGACATGAAAAAAGGAATTATGCCAGTAGAGAGTAGAGCAAGGTATGTGATACTTTTGAGAATGTAATTATGTACTAATTAACCTCTAAATTTTTCCTATACTGGTCTCTAACATATTTCAAACTTTTCATAGATTGCCTGACACATCAAAGGCAAAAAAGGCAAGATTAGAAAAGCATGGGACACACAAGCTCGGCTCTGGTGGTTTTTCCAAACTTCAAGCACGAGTTGTAAGTATTAGTAAATGAAAACTTGTATCAATTTTTTTATATATTGCAAGGAAATTTTTTTTGATCAAACAATGCAAGTAAAATTCACCATACCAAGAAAAAATGTAGGGGTCAGAGTTCAATAGATGCCTCACAGAAGAGGACAAGAGAATTGGCTTCCAACAAGGCTATAGAGCCGTGGCTGAACGGCTACGAGCTGAAATCAGTGTGCAAGGTTCAAATAATGATGCATCTGAGCCACAGGTAAATAAGCTAAATGAAATTTATTTCAAATTGAATACTTTACCAATTAGTCTATTTGATGTTAAGTTCTAATATAAAGTGAGTATATCTATTTTAAGAAAGCAATGATAACAATGTGTAGGATATTGGAATGCAGCCTGACAATCCTTCTACACAATCTATGCATAATGAAGGTTCGCATGATGTGCATCCTAGTGGTGGAGGTATACATTTGCTATTAAAATTTTTATATGTAATTACAATTGGTGTTTGGATTAATGTAACATTTTGTATAGCAACTGTAGAGGATCGAGGGGTCGGTGCTCATGAGCATGTTGAGGTTGAGTCTAGACAAAATGATGTGGCCAGATCAGGTAATTAAAGAGCGCCACAGTTATGTTCTTTAAAATAATTAAATACTTGTAACAATTATAATTAAATATTTTAAATTTAACTCTTTTATTTGTTATTGTAGAGGACCCCCCTTTGCAGCAGCATAGGAATTTGAGATCATCAAGAACAAAGAACAAAACAACTGATGAGGGGGGTATTGATGATAACACTGATGCTCCTCTTAGAGCTTACATAGAAAAAAAAATTAGAAAGAGAAAAAAGAAATGATTGTCATCTAAATACCTTAATTGATAATGACTGAATTTTATGTCTCAATGAATTTAATTATGTGCTAATGAATGTTCATGAATTATGTGTTTATTTTCATATTGATGAATGTTGTGTGTTAACGAATCTAATGTGTTAATGAATGTTATCATGTGATATTGATTGAATGTTACATTTTATTAATAATTGAAAGAATGAATGAATGTTAGATGTTAACGGGGAATGTAGAGTGATGTTAGGGGGAGGGGGGTGGGGCCAAATGAGCTTCCACCTTCATGTGGTTGGCCCTGTTTAGTAGAGAATATTAAACTATATTCTCGAAACAAAGTGAAGCTCAATAAGATACTAAATGAGTCAAAATGGTTATCAAGGTCCTCTATCCATAAGATACTTGTAGTCAAAATGGTTATTAATAAGATACTTGTAGTCAAAATGGTTATCTAGGTCCTCTATCCATTCCATAAGTTCTTCACCATTCAAACTTCCTCCATAACAAGGAATGTGCTCTAGGTTAGTCATGAAGCCTAGCATGGACTCTCTGTCAGATAGAGCCACTATTTCAGAGCCTTTTTTGTGCATTTCCTTCAAGCACTGTACAGTGTACAGATGTGAAAGGGAGGGAAAACTAGTGTGGAAGTTAGAGTATTTATATCTTATGCTTTGAGAGTTTATTTGGTAGATTCAAGACACCTTATATCAAAGTTATTCCTTTTTCTTATCTGTTGTTCTGTCAAACCCTCATTTTTTGGGTTATTGCATTCAAATGGCCTTAACTTGCAAATAAACCATAGGATATCCTCTGTTCTTTGTAAAATGCAAGTTAAGGGGGTTTATTTTCATATTTTAAAAGCTTTGGAACAGGATACTAAGCCAGAGAATTTCAAGAGCAAGCCCTAGGTCAAGAATCTCAATGTTCTTGACTAGGAGTTGATGGATTATGCAAGATCAGAGGGTAGCGGCAAGTAAAGGACCTCAAACCTTGTTGAATCTAGATCTTTAGAGCATGGTGGACATCTTCAAACTCTGATCTTGGTTTCATGCACCCATTTTCAATGCCTTGTTTTGGAACCCACACCCAAAGGCATGCATTAGGTCTACGGACTCAATAAGGACATTGATATGCTGGAGTGGAGTCAAGGTCTGGGAGTTGGAGGATTGTTAGAACATCAAAAAGGGTACTCAAAAAACATATAAGTTCATAAGGTCCTTTGTCAAATTGAAGAGTTATTACTGCAGAACAGGTTTTGGAGACCTACTAGAGTCACTAGGTCTATTTGGACCCGTTTGGACCACGACACACAGTAGCATCTACAGAGAAGAAGTTTGGTATGCAATGGTCTTGAAACCTCCTGAGAAATTCTTGGTATGCATTTGTGTGGTGCAAAAGCTTCGTTGAAAGAGAAAAAGAAGAAAAGAATAGAAATGATTTTTTTTCTTTTTATGTCATATACTATAACCAGCTACTTATAACTTGCAAAAATTATTATAACCATTTGAAATTGAAACTTAGTTTAATGTGAAACTGAGAACTGCTTTATTAGAGCTTTCTGTGATTTAGATTCAGACATCAAGAACATTGTTTGCCTAATATTGTGATTAATGTTTATTTATTAATATCTCATACTGACAAACAATTGATAATTGTAGGGAAAACGTCATTGGGGGTCTTTGAGGATCCACCAGAAGCCAAGGAGAAAATGTATTCAAATGCTAAAGATGGTGTAACAATCCTTACAGCTGTTGAACCTTGCTGTGTAGATCATCTCCGATTCTCCAAGTTCAACAGTACTGTGGTATTCCTTTGGATACTTCTAATGGTAAATTTCAGACATCAAGTTCTTTTCGTATGAAACTACTACATTTGTAATCTATAGTTTTAAACTTTTAGTTTATAAATGTTCATCAGCTTTAGTTCATATGCTGCCATTTCAAGTATGATTAATGAAGTTACCTTTATCACAGGATGAAAGTGAGCAGTCAGCATACTGGTACGGAGCTGGCAGCATTGATATAGTGACTAGGGCATCGTTTAATGGTGGTATTGTGTTTTCCCGTATTTAGGGCATCGGCCTTTTGAAGCATTGCCTTCATCTTTCTTAAGTCTGAGTTTTAAGTTTGTTTATCTCTCTCGGTGCTGTTGAAAATACAAATGACAACGTTCTTGTTTGTTTTGCCCTTATATCCCGATGTGATTTCGCGGAGGGTTACGGCGCTGTTGAAAACACAAATGAAAACACAAATCCCTTGTGTAATTGCCACTTGAAGGAGGACAGTCACTGTAAAGACAACATGATAATGTACACTTACAGCCCGTGTACATTATCATTGTGTCTTTAGAGTGACTATCCTCATTTGTTGAAGAAGAAAAGCATTAATGTGGCTGAATAGCAATACATTCAAGTGGCAATCACACAAGGGATAGTCACTGTGAGATGTCCTCATTTGTGACTGTCCTTATAGTGAGTGTACATTATCATGTTGTCTTTAGAGTGACTGTCCTCATTTGTTGAAGAAGAAAAGCATTAATGTGGTTCAATAGCAATACATTCAAGTGGCAATTACACAAGGGACAATCGATCACTGTGAGATGTCCTCATGTGTGACTATCCTTGTCACAAATGACTATCCTTGTAAAGACAACATGATAATGTACACATACAATGAGTGTACATTATCATGTTGTCTTTACAGTGGCTGCCCTCATGTTGTATATTCTTCTCTGTAGATGCTACTATGTGCTAGGGAACTTCTTAGAACTATTGGTATATTCATCCAACTTGTTACACCTGGGATATTCTTCTCTGTAGATGCTATTGTGTGCCGTGGTCCAAACAGGCCCATAAATGTGGTTGAATAGCAATACATTCAAGTGGCAATTACACAAGGGACAGTCACTGTGAGATGTCCTCATGTGTGACTGTCCTTGTCACAAATGAGGTGTGACTGTCCTTGTCACAAATGAGGACATCTCACAGTGACTGTCCCTTGTGTAATTGCCACTTGAAGGAAAAAAGCATTAATGTGGTTCAATAGCAATGTATTCAAGCGGCAATTACACAAGGGATAATCACTCTGAGATTTCCTCATTTGTGACTATCCTTACAGTGAGTGTACATTATCATGTTGTCTTTACAGTGACTGTCCTCATTTGTTGAAGGAAAAAAGCATTAATGTGGTTCAATAGTGATGCAGAGTAGTCAGGGCTTTTAGAATATACAAATATACATCCTTAACTCTCATTCCACCAAGGAAGAAGGAATTCCAATGGTTGAAACGTGAGTTAAGGTCTTTACATCAGTCAAACCCTGAAAATGAGGGTTTGTAAACAATGCACAGAAAATTTGAAATAACTTAGATATAAAACAAAGAGAATCAATCAAACCAACTTCCAAAGCATCAGATGTCACTATTACAACTTCTAGGCAAATTTTATCATCCAACCACCATCCGTACAGCCGTACAGAGTTCATTTTTCACCAGAAATGCACTAAAACAGGGTTATTTTTATTTTTTATGAAAGCAAAATGATTACAATACTGGTTCTCTGTCTGTCTTCGACCATTTGAAGCCTAAAATAGGCTCTCCAAACGTTGGTTCAACCATCTAGGTGGTTAGAACAGTTTATCCAACAAATGTCAACTTTGCTAAGCAACTTTTAAAGTTGCATTACAACTTTGCAAACAACTTTGCCGAGAAGGTTAAAAATGTGTTGTGAAACTTTAGGAACCTTATTAAAGTTATTTTGGACCTTCAAACTTCTTAACAACATCTAAAAGACACCTAATAAACACTTACTATGCTCATTTCATCCAAGGACTCAAAAGATGCCCAAGGTTTATAAGTCACCAAGGGGTCTTGTGTCCAACAAGTGGATGTTTATAAGGAGATAAGATCAATCCTTAATATTTATTACAAACCAAGAAAACATCTAAAACTCCTATTCTAATTTATTGTCATTCAAAAAGACTCTGATTTGTCATTCAAAAAGACTCTGATTTGTCAATCAAAAGGACCTTTCACCAGTCAATCCTTCAAAGCTCCAAGGTGAAAATCTTATGTTCCAATTGATAGGATTTGACTCCTTGGCTTCATGGCAACTTCCTTCAATCATGGTGTCTTTGGCTTGCATTAGGGATGCCCCTGCATCAAATAGCAATGCATTCAAGTGGCAATTACACAAGGGACAGTACATGCCCATTAAAGTTGGTGTTTTGTTATCCAGCATGACAATGGAGACAACATACTCTGTGTCAATTTTACTGATCAAATTTCCCTCCGCCAGGCAAAGCAACAATCTGGGTATGATAAGGTGAAATTTTGTAGTCCTTTTGGGTATGATAACAGTTCCAGTTTCCAATAAGATGGTTCATTTTTATAATCTAGCTTCAATTTCTCTTGTGAAAATCTTTTTTTCATTTTATGGGTGGTAAAATATAATTATTATGCTAGAGGTGTGTACTTATGGATGATAATGAAACAAAATGATAAGATTTAAGACTCTTGTTTTTTTTTAAATAGCAATTTAAGTTTCCTTCTATTATAAATTACTGTTTTTCTATTTTTTAATGTATCTTTCCAAATCTTTTATATCAATTTTATTTATGAAATATAAATATATTAATAATGTTTTAGTGTTTTTAGGATTAGTTTATATCAATTCTATGTATCATCATTTGTCATTCAATTATCAGTATTATTAATTTAGACTGTGCAATTGTAGAACTACTCGAATATGGGTTGGATGGATACTCAAGCAGGGGAACCCTCCTCAAATATCTCAAGCAGTGAACTTGGAAAAATGTGTCCTGAAGGAACCCTTTCCATCAGAGAGATAAAAGTACAAACAAGTAAAAGAAGCAGGCTCTGCAAATATGTTTTTGAGAAGAAAAATGATAGATTATTCGAGTATGGTTCATGAGGTATATCTAAAAAGACATTTTTTTTCTTATTATAATAAAAGAGGAAGTTGTGAATGTCAAAGTTGAGTGAAACAAAAATTATTTTCATCAAATTTTATTAGGCTTGCTTTTGGGAATAGTTTCTTACAATATTGCTATTAAGATTTTTATTGTGTAGTTTTTAGATTAGGTTTATAAAATTATATTTCATGAGTAGTGATTCATATTAATCAATTAACGATACTTTTGGAAGGTATTTTCAATGTGTCAAATTTTGATATTTTTACAAGAATTAGATTGTGTAATTTTTTTAATTAAAGTCATTGACTCATATTTCATAAATAATAGTTCTCATGAATCCATCTCTTATAAGATTGAATAGTCTATTTAGGAAGTATTTCTGATAGTATGTCAAATTATGATATTACTATTACCATTAGATTGCATGGCTTTGAAGTCAACCTCGTTGACCCATATTCTTCTCTGTAGATGCTACTATGTGCTAGGGAACTTCTTAGAACTGTTGGTATATTCTTACAACTTGTTACACCTGGGATATTCTTCTCTGTAGATGCTACTATGTGCCGCGGTCCAAACGGGCCCATAAATGTGGTTGAATAGCAATACATTCAAGTGGAAATTACACAAGGGACAGTCACTGTGAGATGTCCTCATGTGTGACTGTCCTTGTCACAAATGAGGACATCTCACAGTGACTGTCCCTTGTGTAATTTCCACTTGAATGAGGACAGTCACTGTAAAGACAACATGATAATGTACACTTACAGCCCGTGTACATTATCATGTTGTCTTTAGAGTGACTATCCTCATTTGTTGAAGAAGAAAAGCATTAATGTGGCTGAATAGCGATACATTCAAGTGGCAATCACACAAGGGACAGTCACTGTGAGATGTCCTCATTTGTGACTGTCCTTACAGTGAGTGTACATTATCATGTTGTCTTTAGAGTGACTGTCCTCATTTGTTGAAGAATAAAAGCATTAATGTTGTTCAATAGCAATACATTCAAGTGGCAATTACACAAGGGACAATCGATCACTGTGAGATGTCCTCATGTGTGACTATCCTTGTCACAAATGAGGACATCTCACAATGACTGTCCCTTGTGTAATTCAAGTGGCAATTACACAAGGGACAGTCACTGTGAGATGTCCTCATTTGTGACTGTCCTTACAATGAGTGTACATTATCATGTTGTCTTTAGAGTGACTGTCCTCATTTGTTGAAGAAGAAAAGCATTAATGTGGTTCAATATCAATACATTCAAGTGGCAATTACACAAGGGATAATCGATCACTGTGAGATGTCCTCATGTGTGACTATCCTTGTCACAAATGAGGACATCTCACAATGACTGTCCCTTCTGTAATTGCCACTTGAATGAGGACAGTCACTGTAAAGACAACATGATAATGTACACATACAATGAGTGTACATTATCATGTTGTCTTTACAGTGGCTGCCCTCATGTTGTATATTCTTCTCTGTAGATGCTACTACGTGCTAGGGAACTTCTTAGAACTGTTGGTATATTCTTACAACTTGTTACACCTGGGATATTCTTCTCTGTAGATGCTACTGTGTGTCATGGTCCAAACGGGCCCATAAATGTAGTTGAATAGCAATACATTCAAGTGGCAATTACACAAGGGACAGTCACTGTGAGATGTCCTCATGTGTGACTGTCCTTGTCACAAATGAGGACATCTCACAGTGACTGTCCCTTGTGTAATTAAGTATTGTGGGGAAGCATTCTAAATAACCAAAGTCGCTAACAATAAATTCAACACAGATATGTCCTCATTTCTAGGTATTTTAGCTCTCTAACAGCTGAATACCAGATTAAATAATAATGACAAAAGAAAAATAAACCCAACGTACTCAGAAATTGTAGCTGTGATTTTCCGGAGGGAATCTCTCTCGACGCTGTTGAAAACACAAATGACAACCCGCTTGATTTCGCGGAGGGAATCTCTCTCGGTGCTATTCAAAACACAAATGACAACCCGCTTTGTTCAAAACACAAATGATAACCCGCTTGATTTCGCGGAGGGAATCTCTCTCGGCGCTGTTGAAAACACAAATGACAACGTTCCTTTTTTTTTTTGCACTTATATCCCGACCAACATAAGGTCCATTTGTAATACAACATGATAATGTACACTTACAGTGAGTGTACATTATCATGTTGTCCTTAGAGTGACTATCCTCATTTGTTGAAGAAGAAAAGCATTAATGTGGCTGAATAGCAATACATTCAAGTGGCAATTACACAAGGGACAGTCACTATGAGATGTCCTCATTTGTGACTGTCCTTACAGTGAGTGTACATTATCATGGTGTCTTTAGAGTGACTGTCCTCATTTGTTGAAGAAGAAAAGCATTAATGTGGTTGAATAGCAATACATTCAAGTGGCAATTACACAAGGGACAATCACTGTGAGATGTCCTCATGTGTGACTGTCCTTGTCACAAATGAGGACATCTCACAATGACTGTCCGTTGTGTAATTCAAGTGGCAATTACACAAGGGACAGTCACTGTGAGATGTCCTCATTTGTGACTATCCTTACAGTGAGTGTACATTATCATGTTGTCTTTAGAGTGACTGTCCTCATTTGTTGAAGAAGAAAAGCATTAATGTGGTTCAATAGCAATACATTCAAGTGGCAATTACACAAGGAACAATCGATCACTGTGAGATGTCCTCATGTGTGACTATCCTTGTCACAAATGAGGACATCTCACAATGACTGTCCCTTCTGTAATTGCCACTTGAATGAGGACAGTCACTGTAAAGACAACATGATAATGTACACATACAATGAGTGTACATTATCATGTTGTCTTTACAGTGGCTGCCCTCATGTTGTATATTCTTCTCTGTAGATGCTACTATGTGCTAGGGAACTTCTTAGAACTGTTGGTATATTCTTACAACTTGTTACACCTGGGATATTCTTCTCTGTAGATGCTACTGTGTGCTGGGGTCCAAACGAGCCCATAAATGTGGTTGAATAGCAATACATTCAAGTGGCAATTACACAAGGGACAGTCACTGTGAGATGTCCTCATGTGTGACTGTCCTTGTCACAAATGAGGACATCTCACAGGGACTGTCCCTTGTGTAATTGCCACTTGAATGAGGACAGTCACTGTAAAGACAACATGATAATGTACACAAGTACCGTGAAGGTAGTTGCAAGTTACGGCTGTTTCATTGCATACCCGAAACAATGAAGATGTTACGGTCCACAAAACGTTTGTGCTTGAAAGATGAACAAATAAAATTAAACTTCTAAATAACCAGAGCCGCTAACAATAAATTCAACACAGATATGTCCTCATTTCTGGGTATTTTAGCTCTGTAACAGCTGAATACCAGATTACATAATAATGACAAAAGAAAAATAAACCCAACGTACTCAGAAATTGTAGCTGTGATTTCGCGGAGGGAATCTCTCTCGGCACTGTTGAAAATACAAATGACAACGTTTCTCTACATTATCATGTTGCCTTTACAGTGACTTTCCCTTGTGTAATTGCCACTTGAAGGAGGACAGTCACTGTAAAGACAACATGATAATGTACACTTACAGCCCGTGTACATTATCATGTTGTCTTTAGAGTGACTATCCTCATTTGTTGAAGAAGAAAAGCATTAATGTGGCTGAATAGCAATACATTCAAGTGGCAATCACACAAGGGACAGTCACTGTGAGATGTCCTCATTTGTGACTTTCCTTACAGTGAGTGTACATTATCATGCTGTCTTTAGAGTGACTGTCCTCATTTGTTGAAGAAGAAAAGCATTAATGTGGTTCAATAGCAATACATTCAAGTGGCAATTACACAAGGGACAATCGATCACTGTGAGATGTCCTCATGTGTGACTATCCTTGTCACAAATGAGGACATCTCACAATGACTATCCCTTGTGTAATTCAAGTGGCAATTACACAAGGGACAGTCACTGTGAGATGTCCTCATTTGTGACTGTCCTTACAATGAGTGTACATTATCATGTTGTCTTTAGAGTGACTGTCCTCATTTGTTGAAGAAGAAAAGCATTAATGTGGTTCAATAGCAATACATTCAAGTGGCAATTACACAAGGGACAATCGATCACTGTGAGATGTCCTCATGTGTGACTATCCTTGTCACAAATGAGGACATCTCACAATGACTGTCCCTTCTGTAATTGCCACTTGAATGAGGACAGTCACTGTAAAGACAACATGATAATGTACACATACAATGAGTGTACATTATCATGTTGTCTTTACAGTGGCTGCCCTCATGTTGTATATTCTTCTCTGTAGATGCTACTATGTGCTAGGGAACTTCTTAGAACTGTTGGTATATTCTTACAACTTGTTACACCTGGGATATTCTTCTCTGTAGATGCTACTGTGTGCTGGGGTCCAAACAGGCCCATAAATGTGGTTGAATAGCAATACATTCAAGTGGCAATTACACAAGGGACAGTCACTGTGAGATGTCCTCGTGTGACTGTCCTTGTCACAAATGAGGACATCTCACAGTGACTGTCCCTTGTGTAATTGCCACTTGAATGAGGACAGTCACTGTAAAGACAACATGATAATGTACACAAGTACCGTGAAGGTAGTTGTAAGTTACGGCTGTTTCATTGCATACCCGAAACAATGAAGATGTTATGGTCCAGAAAACATTTGTGCTTGAAAGATGAACAAATAAAATTAAACTTCTAAATAACCAGAGCCGCTAACAATAAATTCAACACAGATATGTCCTCATTTCTGGGTATTTTAGCTCTGTAACAGCTGAATACCAGATTACATAATAATGGCAAAAGAAAAATAAACCCAACGTACTCAAAAATTGTAGCTGTGATTTCGCGGAGGGAATCTCTCTCGGCACTGTTGAAAATACAAATGACAACGTTTCTCTACATTATCATGTTGCCTTTACAGTGACTGTCCCTTGTGTAATTGCCACTTGAAGGAGGACAGTCACTGTAAAGACAACATGATAATGTACACTTACAGCCCGTGTACATTATCATGTTGTCTTTAGAGTGACTATCCTCATTTGTTGAAGAAGAAAAGCATTAATGTGGCTGAATAGCAATACATTCAAGTGGCAATTACACAAGGGACAGTCACTGTGAGATGTCGTCATTTGTGACTATCCTTACAGTGAGTGTACATTATCATGTTGTCTTTAAAGTGACTGTCCTCATTTGTTGAAGGAAAAAAGCATTAATGTGGTTCATTAGCAATGTATTCCCAGCATCTGTACCTGCATCTCTCTTATATACTACAAGTTACTTGCCATCAGAAATTGCAGTTCCCTCACGTGACATTGATGGTGAAGTGTTCTTTTCAAAACCATCATCTGTGGTTACCAATGCTCTTGTTTTAGGCAATAAGTTTGTTGCATTCCATGAGCCATTGGTCAAGTTTCTTGTACGAGCTTCTGATGCCTCAAAATCTAAGCAGCACCTACGCATGCCTCATTGTGGTTGATTATCATTCTGTACATGAATTATAATGAGTAATCAGTTTTGGGCCTTGGAATCTTGTATGTAACATGCACAGGCATTTCATGGCTAAATGAATCTATTTAAAAGCATCAACTTTTCTTACATGATGCTGGATACATAAGTAGAACAAGCGTATATCAAATTGGAAGCAATCAGAACTCCACAATGACATATTATTTAGAGTACTCTTCAGTTTAAGTAGTAATGCATATATTGACACTGTAAAGACAACATGATAATGTACACTCACTGTAAAGACAACATGATAATGTACACTCATTGTAAGGATAGTCACAAATGAGGACATCTCACAGTGACTGTCCCTATTGTAATTGCCACTTGAATGTATTGCTATTCAGCCACATTAATGCTTTTCTTCTTCAATAAATGAGGATAGTCACTGTAAAGACAACATGATAATGTACACTCACAGTGAGTGTACATTATCATGTTGTCTTTACAGTGACTATCCTCATTTGTTGAAGAAGAAAAGCATTAATGTGGCTGAATAGTGGCAATTACACTAGGGACAGTCACGGTGAGATGTCCTCATTTGTGACTGTCCTTACAGTGAGTGTACATTATCATGTTGTCTTTACAGTGGCTGTCCTCATTTGTTGAAAGAAAAAAGCATTAATGTGGTTCATAAGCAATGTATTAAATTAATTTTATTTTTTTAATCCACCCACGGGCGTTGCAATTGTGACGGAAACCCGTCGCAATGCGATGCAGGCGCCCGTCGCAATTTCTTGGGAGGTCCGTCGCGATTGCGACGGCCCTCCGAAGCCATGCGACGGGGGGGCGACGGCCATGCCGCTTCTTAAATCTTAGCCACATTGCGACGGATAGGTGTCGCAATTGCGACGGATACCCATAGACGTCGCAATTTGCGACTAAAAAATAGCGACGTCTATGGGTGTTGCTATTGCGACACATAGCTGTCGCAATTGCGACACATAGCCGTCGCAAAATGACCCAAAATGTATTAGTGACCTACCCATCTAAATCAATCATGTCCTCTTTCTTCTTCCACAAGTCCCAAGTCTTTTGGAAGGAACTTGAATGTTCAATACAAGAAAAAGAAGAAATACAAGAATCCATCAAAAAAAGATCACCATGTCTCCTCTAATCGACATGGAGGCATAAAGTCAAAAGAGATATCTAAGAAGAAAACTACAAGACAAGTATGGGTTCCAAAATCTATCATTGAAGATATTCTCTCTAAATCATCAAAAAGAAATGAAAAACCAATGGCTATATGGATTCAAAAGTCTCTCTTGAAAGAGTCTAATGTTGAGAAACAAGTGAAGTTGACATTCAAGCTTCCAAAGGCTTCCACTTCATCTTCTTCCAAAAACATTCTTCCATTCCATGTGCCTAAACCGCAACCTCTGCTATCCATTCACCATATTCCTTCACCTATTCCTTCATCCACGTTTCCTCCATCCTCTTGCCACCCTTAAAGGTGTGTGTTGATGTTGATCTTTCTTTAATTTCCATCTACCCTTTCACAATCCTTCCATTCATTATCCTTCTACCTTCTATACTTTTTCCTCATTTGCCTATTCCTCCTATCTTCCAACTTCACTCGCTTTACATAAAACCTTATCCTCCATTTTTCACTTCCATCTTCCTTTCCCTATCAACATCTTTGAGAATATCATTTTGAATCCTTTTCATATCATGGTTTATCCTTTCAAGGATCATTATCTAAAAAGCTTGCCTTCTTCCAAAAAAAATAAAAATAAAAAAATAAAAAAAAATTCAAAAAAGAAAAAAGAAAAATAAATTTTTTTTAAAATGTGCCTTAGTGTAAACCTGGAAACAGGCACCTTGGTAGAAAAATTAAAGAGGAATAAATTCATCCTATGGTGAAAGCCACTCCCTTGTGGTGCCTTGGATAAGTACCATAATGAAAACCTAGCAATCAGGCATCATCCGTAGTTCTTCTACATATTTCATCTATTTCATCTTCTCTCTTTGATATTGACAATGTTGACCTATACATGAATATTTGGCTATATTTTGAGCTATGTTATGATGATCTCGCTTTCATTCCATTCATTTTTAGCCTTCATATTTATTTTCCTCCATTCATTCTAGCCTTTCGCTATCCTTTTCCCCTTTGGTCTTGATCTAATAAAAAAGAGTAAAACATGATGCTATAAGCCTCTTGACATGTCTACTCCTTTGGACTGCATCCTTTCCTTCTTTTGAATTATGCTTTTGTGACTTACCCTTTGTTGGCCCTTTATTGTTTGACCAAATGTGTTTTACAAGAAAATTTTTCCCTGGCTTGGGTACTCTTGAGGAGTTTCCCTTGAGAATTTCTTCCCTTCATTCTCCTTCATCCTCTTGTCTTCCATCTCTTCTACCAGCTTGCTAATCCCTCTTGTCCTCCACCTTGCTTGACATTGGGACTACATGATGTGACCTTTCTTAGAAGTTTTATGCCCACTCTATCTTGGGGCATCCTTTGTACATACTTATTAATCCTAAAAAAAACCCCGAAAAAATGATATATTGTGTTAAAATTCTAAAAATTGGAAAATGTCCTAAAAAAATGATCATCTTAGTGAAAACCTAGCAATAGACGCTTTGATGCATCTCCAAAAAAATCTATATATTCCAAAAAATACCAAAAAAATTTAAAAAAATAAAAATAAAATAAAAAATAAAGATTACAATATTTCTCACTGGCAGATGCAATACTCAAAGTTTGACTCTATGACCTACACACGCGCACTTAAACACTTGACTTGCTGAGGCTTGCTTGAATTTATTTCTTTGTATGTTGGCTATGATGATTTCTTTCATGTTCTCAATCTAATAGTTTTTGATGATGCCTGGCTAGAAGACTGGGGGCATGAGGACATGTTTTATCTATTTTCTGCCTGTGGGTATATTTTGTTGATCCTAACTATCATGAGCATTCATGCTTGTTCCACTTAACACTAGGATCTACAATGTATTATCTTTGACTATTTTTCGTAAGTGCATGCTTGTAGTCATCTTAACTTTCTTCTATCTCGATGGGAGCATAATCTTGCTATACCAAACTTAGGGAACCTCACTACACTAGTCATCTTGACCTACATGTCTCTGGTGCCTAGGTGGGATTCCCACATATCTATCTGATATAGATCATATTCATATACCCATAGTTATACTAGTGTGTATTGTATGATCAAGTACGACGCTACCAATAAAGCTCGATGATGATTATTAGAGTCTAATGGATTTGTGACCTTGCAAGTAAACCATTTTTCATAGTAGCTTGCATTCTTAAGTTTATGTTAGTTTAGTCTTGCATCTTGCATATGGAGAGAGCTCTCCTTTCATCTTTCATAGACATTTAATCAATTGTGATCACATTTTGATCTTCATTTCCTAATCTTCTTTTGTGATCTCAATCAAAATTCTCTATCTTAAACAGTTGATTGATTTTGAGACATTCTCTTTCTTGAGAAAAATTCTCTTTCTTCTCTTCATTTCTTTCCACCTCTTCCAAACTTCTATCTTCCATTCACTTTCACCCCACTTCTTTTCTTCTAATTCAACATTGGGGCATAAAATTTCATGCTTAATGATCTACCTTGGTTATGTGATTCTTATATCTTTCATCTTACATCAAGAACCTTATTTTTAGTTCGATTTGATCAAATTTGTCAATATACTATTTTTCCTCTATCTCATTTTGATTTTGATCACAAGGGGGAAGTACCTATCAAACTTCAATCCTTGATTCAGCTTTATCAAACCTATCAATTAAACCTTGCTTGAGACTTGACAATTACCTATTTACAAGGGTGTTGGCCTTGTCTTTTTTTCAATCAGCTTATCTTTGTCTTGATGTGTTCCCGTCCATCGATCACATGTCTGGGTTGTTTTGTGATCCCAAATTGATCTAACATTTCAATTCCATTCTTTGGCTACATGTTTTCTTAGAATGATCACACATTACCCAAAGAGAGGCAAATGTATGCACCCTAAAATGGTCACCTAGACTTTGGGCCCACATTCATCAATTTATCAATTTCTTGAATCAATGCTTTGCAATATTTTCAATCCAAATCAATTTCCTTGATCAAATCCTAATTCTATCAATTATTTGATTATATTCTATGGATTAACCATTTTAGCCTAAGTCTTTATTTAATTAAAAGGAATTCCCTCCCCTTTTATTAAATAAAAAGCCCCCACTAACCTCTTATCCTAAGTTGCACAAATAAAGCATTATTCCTATTTTATAAAAAGAAGAAAAGGTCTTTTTGTCTCACATAAGGCACAAAAGTCAACACTTCTTTCTCATTGGAGGAGATTTGTGCACAAGGATTGATCCCACTTTCAAAATCCACCCTTGATCAAATCTTTTGCCTCTTAATCTCCATGGTCTATTTATCTTTAAAAGGAGAGCTCTTTTCTCATTAAAAGGATCCCACTCTTGATGCTAATGTTGTGCTGCAGGTTTTCTTGGTGACATTGGAGCTTTGAAGATCTTGTTGCATTCTAGTCTTCATTCTTTCATTATAGCTTAGTTTCCATGGCATTTTAGTTTAGTTTCCTTTCATGTTCTAGCTTAATCCACATAGTTTAATTAGCAAAGGCTTGTAATAATCTCTTTTTTATAGCTTAGTTGCATCCTTACATCCTCATTCTAGCATAGTTTTCATTACATCTTTCATTGTGATTCTTGAAGATATTTGCATTTTTGCCCTTGTGTCTTTGACTCTCCCATTGTATGGTTTATTAGCAAGGTTGCATGCTTAATAGCTCTAGCTGAGAGCCCTCTAAACACTCTTTCACTCCATGCCTAGGGAGCTCTAAGTTGCTTTCTCAAGGCTTCCAATTCATGGATTCTCATGGAACCAAAGACTTAGATAAGTGCACATTTTGAGTATGCAATGACCACTTGTAAAAATTAAAACTATGTTAGGAATAATAGTCCACAATACAACTCTGAGGGGGGGTGAATTAGTTGTATGGAAGATTATTAAACTTTAAATTTTAAGTAGTAACAATATCATATCCAATGAACACAATAAATCTCAACACAATAACACAATATTTTGGTGTCAGGGAAACCCTATTAAAGTTAAAAACCCCCATGAGAATTAGCACCAACAAATGATGTACTGAGAGTACAATATCCTTGTTAGAAGATTTAGACCTTTTAGGAGCTTATTGAAACATTAGAGTAGATAGTCCTTGTTAGAGGACATACCCTATTAGGAGTCTAAAAGAAAGGGAGGGCTCACTTCCCAAGGCTCACTGCCCAAAGAAATTTAAATCTACCTTCAGAACTCATTGTTCACAACACAAGTGTATATGAAGAAATATACAATATTTTTGAATTGTTCAAAAACAACTGTCTTTTCTTGATCAGTTCCAATGAAGTACACTAGTAAACCTCTACTCTACATACAACAGACATAAGCTCACAAATTTCACAACCTCTTTATATCACCTTTTTCCATCCATATATTTTCCAAAGTAAAGACCTCTCATTTATACCTTATTACAATTCTCATGATCAAGTTGGCCCATAAGAATTTCCTAATTACAAATAATTACATAAACCCTTGCTAGAATACACATGGTATCCAAAACAAGTATACAATGATTACATTACAATATGACCGACATCATTAATTTATGTTTGCCAAGCAAAACACATGCTACATCTCCTAAGTTGGCTTCCAAATAGGTCTTCTCCAGAACACAAGCCAAAGCTAACATCACCAAGCATTTTGTACCTTGCTCTAACCAATGAACATCCTTCAATTTCTCCTCTATCATCCCTGAAGCTTGCATACCTTGAATCTTTATCATCTAGAAGATATACCAGAAACACAAAGACCAACTATTTCATTTCTCACTATCATAGTCGAGTGACCAGTCTTCACCAAAACATTTGTAACTCATCCAATATGAAACATTACATGATGTAATCTTGCATAGAAGATCACAACACCTTCCTGAAGTCTCATCTAAGTTCATAGCATCTAAAACATTCATACAATATCCATAGAGTATGATAACCAGTATGTTCTCCTCACAGAAACATATGTTGTCATTAGTGAGAAAACACAAATGACAACAGTATGAGTGCCCATTCAATAACATAGTGATTAAACATATAAAATTTTTCAAGCACCTCCCCATGCATTAGGAATATCCAATAATCTCCCCCTTTGGCATTAATGTCAACATAAGGGAAAATCCATCATCCCAAAGTTATATCAATCTAGAATTCTGCAAGAAAACAATACTACATACAATCTCCTCTTACAGTAGGGATTTTATAATAGAAACACTCCCCCTTTGAAAAAAATGGAAAAGGGTTCCATGAGTCAACAACTATTTTCCAACATCTTTTTTCCATGATCACTCCCCCTAAGGAGTAGATCCCTATATCTTGTCTAGAATATGATAAGGCTTTGAAAACCTTGAGACTGATGCAACTATGATCATTTAATTTTGACTAGGAGGGGCCTGAACCCTTAGCATACCTCTGAGATATTCAAAGGTACCTTTTGGTAGTGGCTTTGTGAAGATGTCTACAATCTTCTCTTTTGTACTAATATATATGCAAATTTTATTTTGTTCTCTTCCACCTTATCTCTCAAGAAGTGATATTTGATAGAAATATGTTTGGTTTTAGACTACATCACCATATTCTTTAACATGTTCATTGTACTAGTGTTATCACAATGGATAACCACCGGTTCATCAAAATTTATTCTAATATCCTTCAGCATTTTCTTCATCCAAACAATTTGAGTGCAGTTAATAGTAGAAGTGACATACTCTGATTCCGCAGTAGATTGAGCTATACAATCTTGATTCTTACTTAGCCATGAAACTAACTTTTTCCCAAGAAAAAATGCACCACCACTAGTACTCTTTCTATCATCAATGTTTCATTTCCAATAAGTATCATTATAAGCATGAAGTACAAAAATATCATTCCTATCATACCAAAGGCCATATTCAATTGTCCCTTTCAGATATTTGAATATCCTTTTCATAGTAGCTAGGTGTGTCTCCTTTGGCTCTTCTTGATATCTAGCCACAATTCCAATAACATTAGCAATATCTAGTCTCATATGAGTCAGATATTGTAATCCTCTAAACATTGATTTGTACTTGGTCTGAAATACACACTGAGTCTCATCATTACATGATAGCTTATTACTGATCACTAGGAGTGTTCCTACTAGTTTACAATCTTCCATTCCAAACTTCTTTAGAATTTCTTTGAGATACTTAGTCTGAGAAATATAGATACCATTCTCATTCTAAATTATTTGCAATCCAGGAAAGAATTTCATTTCACCTATCATGGACATTTCAGATTCATTTTCCATCTCCTTAGAGAATTTCTTGCATAATTCATCATTGCCTCCAAAGATAATATCATCAACAAAAACTTCAATTATCACAACTCCATATTCACTAGTTCTTCAATATAAATTGTTGTTAGCATTACCTTTTCTAAATCCAAGGACAAGTAAGTATTTGTCCAACCTTCCACACCAATCCCTTGGAGCTTGCTTTAGTCCATACAATGCCTTCTTCAACTTCCATACCATCTCTATGTCTTCGGATAGGAGAAATCCATTTGGTTGTTCTATGTATACTTCTTCTTCAAGATCCCCATTCAAGAATGCAAATTTCACATCCATCTGATATACCTTGAAGTCTTTATGTGCATAATAAGCCAAGAACAATCTCACTGTCTTTGTTCTAGCAAAAGGATAAAATGTTTCTTCAAAGTCTATGCCTTCTTGCTGTGAATATCCCTTGCATACCAGGCTTTCTTTGTTTCTTACAATATTTCCTTCTTCATTCATTTTGTTTTTGAAAACCAATTTTGTTCCTATTACATTTTTGTTTTTAGTTCGAGGAACCAATTCCCAAGTGTTATTCTTCTTTATCTGATCTAACTCTTCCATCATAGCATTTATCCAAGATTTATCTCTACATGCTTCATCTTTATTCTTTGGTTCAACTTGAGAAATCAAACAAATTTATTCTCTAGCTTTTGATCTAGTCATTACTCCTTGATTAGAATCACCAATAATTTCATTTTTAGGATGGTTATTTTTGACATACCTCAGAGTCCTAGGAACCTCAATAGCCTCACTTGTGTCAACATCACAAGTCTCTTTTTCACATTCTACCTCAACAAGTTCTTCTTCTTCTACAGTAGCAGTAGCCTCTTTGATCTCTGTAATATGATTATTATCATACATTCTTTCTTGTATCTAAAACTTTTCATCTATCCTTACATTGTTACTTTCAATCATCTTTCTTAATCTCAGATTGAAGCATTTGTAAGCCTTTCTTTTGGTAGAGTAACCAATAAAAATTCCTTCATCACTTCTAGCATCAAACTTTCCTATCTCATCATCTCTCTTGATATAACACTTACTACAAAATATTCTAAAGTATTTTACAATAGGAGTATGATCAAACCAAAATTCATAAGGAGTCTTACTTGTACCTTATCTGATTTGAATTATGTTCAATGTATACACTTCTATCCTAACAACCTCTCTCTAATGTACCTGATATACATTTCCTTCAAGCAACATTCTCCTAGCAGCATCAAGTATAGTCTTGTTCCTTTGCTCTGCTATCCCATTCTATTGTGGAATTCTAGGAGTAGATGTTTGTCTCTTTATTCCATGCTCTTTGTAGTATGAATTGAATAAGTCTTTAGTGAACTCTCCACCTCTATCTAACCTTAGACACTTAATATTTAAACTTGATTCATTCTCTACTTTTGCTTTGAACAACTTGAATTTATCAAATAATTCTAATTTTTCTTTCAAATAAGTAACCCACATCATTCTAGAAAACTCATCAATAAAAAGTATCAAATACCTTTCACCATAGTATGATGTTGTCCTTGTAGGTCCACATAGATCTGTATGTACCAAATCCAACTTTCCTTTTGATGTATATCCTTTGCTTTTGTAATTTTTGGTTATGTGTAGGATCATGGTATGCCAAAAAGTGGCGATGTGAGAAAGAAGTCCTGATTGATAGACTCTTTGAAAAATAACTATAACTTTCAAACAATATAACATTTTTGAAATCTAAAATATACATCACATTATCTGCTTCACCTAATATAATAATAATAATAAACAATTCTTTCAATTTGATGAAGTTTAGACTAAGTTAAGGTTGTCAAACATGAGATTTTTTATATTTAGGAAAATTTGTAGTAGAAAAATCATAATTAATTATTTACTTGGAAAATAAATACAAAACAATATACATCACATCCAGACATGATTCTACTACTTTTATCTTCAATCTTATAAAAAAATATTACCATTTGATTTTGTTTAATGTGGTTAGACATTCACCTACTTGTTATATTTCTAGTCCTGATTGATAGACTTATTGAAAAATAGCTATAACTTTCAAACTGTATAACATTTTTGAAATCCAAAATATGTGGATCACGTTCTATGATTTCCCTACTACAAGAAAAAAAAAATCGATTTGATAAAGTTTAGACTAAGTTAACGTGGTGAGACATGAGAGTTTTGGTATTCTAGAAAAGTTGTAGAAGAAAAATCATAATAAATTATTTACTTGGAAACAAATTACAAAAAAATATGTTTCACATCTAGACATGAGTCTACTACTTATATCTAGAATCCTGTAAAACAAAAAATTCATTTGGTTGTGTTTAAGGTGGTCAGGCATACACCTACTTCTTATTTGTTTCCTGAAATTTTTTTGGTACAACATTGAAATTTGAAATTTTCAACAAATAGAATAATTATGTTTCAAAAAAGGCCTAGTATATTAGAACACTAAATTCAATTTTCTATAGATTCTCTTCTTACATACTTTTGATATAATATTTATAACTTGTTCAAATTTTTATGTTAACTTGCCTAAACCTAATTTTCTAAATTTTTATTGCCACTTAAGGGCCTAGTTTGGCATACCATGATCCTACACACACCCTACTTCTAGTCTATTTTCCCATAACACATTTTCTCCATATAGTTTTAGATGGTTTCAAAATCTTTGACAGATCTCTTACTGCAATAGCCATACTTTCTTTCACAATGTTATCTAAATTAACATGACAAAATGTTCTATGTCATAACCAACTGTCATCTACCTTCGCAAAAAAATAAGAGGCTCCAGATGTATTTAATTCAAATACATTACCTCTAGATTTAGTACCAGTTGCAAGAAGCTTACATGCCTTACTTCTGATGAAACATGTGCCATTAACAAAACTTAATTTAAACTCTTTATCCATTAACTATCCAACACTCAACAAGTTATGTTTTAGTCCATCAACAAGCAACACATTATCTGTATTAGTCCTTCCATCCAAAGTAATAGATCCTATGCCTATGATAGGTTTAGAAAGATTGTCTCTGAATATCACAATACCACCATCATACTTCATTAATTTAACAAACTTGTTTCTATCTCCAGTCATATGATGTGAAAAACCATTGTTTATTATCCATTCTATTTTCTTGTCAATATGAGATACTAAAGCCTTTTCCTCATGTACTGGCTCATCTCTAATAGAAAGAAATCCAATCTCTTCATAATCTAAATCATCATCATCAAAAATGCCTTCACTAGCATAATAACATTCTTTATCCCTTTTAGACTTGAAAAACATAGGTTTGTACTTAGGAACTCTTGTAGGACATCTAGATGCAAAATGACCTGCCTTATTGCATGAAAAACATTTCAAGGGTAACTTGCCTTCAAATTTTCCCTTACCTCTCTTTTCTCTTCTATTAATTAGTGCAACCAGTTCATCCATCTTTCTTTCCTCTTCCATTATATGTTCCCATTCCTCAGCATACTCACCAAGCTCTTCTTTTAGGTCTTCACTGCTAGTGCTTGGAAGTGCAAACATTTTCTTGTGTGAAGATGCCTTGGATGTAGATTCCACTTTAGGTACCGAATCTCCCATTTCAACAACCTCAAAGTTAGTTATCTTTGAAATCAACATCTCTTTACTAAAATTTAGAGTTAAGGGTATAGTCTCTCGAATCGACAGAGCCTTGAACTTGCATACAAGTTTCAATGATCTAAGGATCTTCACAACAACTTATTCTTCATCATAAGTGCCTCAAAAATTTATGATTCAAACCACAAATTTTGTAACACTTTGAACATAAGCCCTAATGCTTTTATCATCCTTCATCTACAGCTTATCCATCTTGGTTTTCTAGTTCTATAACTTTTCTTTCTTGGTATATTTGTCTCCTTCATATAATGCTTCTAATCTTATCCAAATCTCATATGTTGAATCCAAGTCTTTGACTTCAATAAACTCACCTTCAGATAGTGAGCTTCTCAGTGCTTCCCTTGTGACCATTTTGTATGAGAATACCTTATTTTCATCATCAGTAGCTGATGGAAAATCACTCTTAGTCTTCATAGCTACCTTATTCTTTGTAATTAGGCAATAGTTAATGCCCAAATAGAGTATATGAGCTCTCATCTTGTTCTTCCAACTTTCAAAGTTCTTACGATCAAACTTTAGACTATCCTTTCTATAGAATGCCATCTCTAAGATCACCTCAAGTTGTTAAGCTTTCTCTCTGAGGACCACAAGATCTGATACCAATTGTTAGGAATAGTAGTCCATCATACAACTAAGAGGGGGGGTGAATTAGTTGTATGGAAGATCATTAAACTTTAAACTTTAAGTAGCAGCAATATCAGATCTAATAAACACAATAAATTCCAACACAATAATACAATATTTTGGTGTCGGGGAAACCCTGTTAAAAGTAAAAACCCCAGTGGGAATTAGCACCCACAAATGATGTACTGAGAGTATAGTATCCTTGTTATAAGATTTAGTTCTATTAGGAGTTTATTGAGACATTATAGTACATCATCCTTGTTAGAGAATAGACCCTGTTAGGAGTCAAGAAGAAAGGGAGGGCTCACTACCCCAAGAAGGTTAAATCCACCTTCAGAACTCAATGTTCAGAACACAAGTGTATATGAAGAAATATACAGTCTTTTTGAAGTATTCAACAACAACTATTTTTTCTTGATTAGTTCCAATGAAGTACACTAGTAAACCTCTACTCTACATACAATAGACACAAACTCTCAACTTTCACAGCCTCTTTATATCACCTTTTTTATCCATATCTTTTCCAAAGAAAACACCTCTCATTTATACCTTATTATAATTCTCATGATTAGGTTGACCTATAAGCCTTTCCTAATTACAAATAATTACATAAATCCTTTCTAAGATACACATGATATCTAAAATAAGTATACAATTATTACATTACAATATTTAAGGACTGACATCCTTAATTTATGTTTGCCAAGCAAAACACACACTACATCTCCTAGGTCGGCTTCCAAATAGGTCTTCTACAAAACACACGCCAAAGCTAACATCACCAAGCATTCTATACCTTGTGATAACCAATGAACATTCTTTAGTACCTTGTCTATCATCCCTCAAGATTGTATACCTTGAATCCATATCATCTGGAAGATATACCAGAAACACAGAGACTAACTCTGGCATTTCTCACCATCCAAGTCTAGTGACCAGTCTTCACCAAAATATATGTAACTCATCCAATATGAAACATTACATGATGCAATATTGGATATAAGATCACAACACCTTCTTGAACTCTCATCTGACTTCCCAGCATCTGAAACATCTGTACAGTGTGTATACACGGTGATAACCAGCATGTTTTCCTCACAGAAACATATGTTGACATCAGTGAAAAAACACAAATGACAAAAGTATGAGTGCCCATTTAGTAATGTAGTGATTAAAAATATAAAATGTCTCAATAAAAACCCCATGCATTAGCAATATCCAACAAAAAAATAATCTTTCCAGAGGTCTCAAATATTGTACACCATGATCTAGATTCTTTCTTTTGTCAATATTCTTCTTGTTAGAAATAAGGAATACTGAGAGGGGGGGGTGAATCAGTATTCTAAAAACTTTTACTTTTGCCCAATTATGGATATAATAGATTAACTTGATACATTTATAACATAGTAAACTAAAGAATATGCATAATAGTAAAGAAAATGAACTCATAACACATTATTTGTTCTCGAGGAAACCCTGGCCAAGGAAAAACCCCAGTGGGGATGGTACCCACAAAAATCCACTAATCAAAAGTATCATGTTAAGGATGTTGACCCTGTTAGGAGCCTACTACATGCATATAGTGTCTCAGTCCTGATTAAGGGACTTTAGGCATTGTTAGAAGCCTCAACCCTGCTAAGAGTTGGTAGTACAAAATATGATTACTAGATGAGCCCACTACCCAAACAAGTAATATAAAATGAATACTGATTACAAAATATGGCAAGGTGCATAAGCTTATATTGATTTCTTTCTTTCACAACTTTGCATCAATATCTCTTTGCTATATGTTCACCATACCATCTATATCATTACAATTGCTTGTCTCTTTTGTATTTACAAATGCCTCATATTTATACAAGTTATTAAGGCTAATAAATCTTACAATTGACTTAACAAAAGCATTATAAAAAATACATATTTACCCAAGGGTTAAGATCTAGGATGTTGTCCCTTTATATTGTTAAGACATTATTTTTATAAACAAAATAATCCCTTAACTCTTTACCAATTTTGTCTTCATATACTGTCCTGTCGACTTAACGTTGTCTTAGGTAAAACCATCATAAATTCTTCCGTACATGCCATACTAACTTTCACTCAAAGGTGATTCTTCTATAGTCATCATAGTGTCTATTTTCAAGTGCACAAGTACTGAACTTACTCCAATTGTTATCACTGATCAAAAATGTCTCTGGGTACACTCGAAAAATGCTATCTCATACTTAGACAATTTTTCTTTGCGCTCTGACATACTTTCTCTCTATCAAATGTGATCTTCATGTAGATCATATGTTTCCATAATGACAAATATAAGTATCTAACTCAGCCAAATTTCCAACAATCTCCCCCTTTGTCATTGGTGGCAACATATGAGAAAATTGGCTAAGTCATAACACTTCAAAAACTCAAAATTGTGGCCATAACAAAAAATATATATCCATTGTCCTTATAAATCCATATATCTTAGCTATATCCTATACTCCCCCTAAGAATATACATTCTTATCATACATAACAATTTTCTGCTATATATCTCTCCCTCTTTGACAACAATGACAAAAAGGGTGCCAACACTGTGCTAAAAAAAAAAAGTGTATACCTTGATTCAATATTGCAGAGCCAGTAGGCTTGCAACACAATCTACAAAATTTATCTTGATTCTCTCTATCTCCTTCTCCCATGCCTTCTTAATGGTGTCTACAATAGTGAGTAGTGCACACAATCCATAAGATGCTATTTCAAAGGCTTTAAGGTTTACAAAACTAAACTTCTGAAAAGATGTCTTTGATGAAAGACATTCTTCCAATTGTCCTTCAACAATGCTTAACTTAATGGAAATATGTTCTCTTAGAAGAATGAATCCTTTTAGTTTCCTATCCTCATCATCAAATAGAATCCTTATCTCATCGTTAATCATGCTGATTTTCTTCTCAATGTCCAATATCTTCACATTGGGGCTCACTAGCAGATTTACCTATGTCTTAATCTCTGCTTCTTTGTCTTTAATCTTCTGAATTTCTTCTGATACAAGATTCTCATACTTTGTACACTAAATGTAAAAATTTTTACCTCTATCTAAGTTCCTTCTCGAGTCTTTTATATAGACATCTAGGCTATTGATGTCATTCTTGATATTTTGGCTTATGTCTAGAAGTAATTTGACCTCATAGGATGCTTGAGCCTTCACTTTAGCTATGTCAGATAAGTTAGTAAACTCATCATCAAATACATCCATAATTTTCTTAGCTCTTTCAAGAGGGTCTGCCTCTATTATCTGTGTAGTCACAATGCTTTGCAACTTCTCTATTAGATCCTTCAGTGATCCTTCAAGGATTTTCACCTTCTTATTCTTCCCAATTATCTTGTTCAGAGATGTGATCAATTCCATCTGATCGTCATCATCAAATTTTTTTCTAAAACTTTCAAATATAGATCCAAACTATGATTTCTTTGTAGTCTCAGGTGTAAGATTGATTTCTACTTGACTGGGAGCTTCTACTTGCTTCTATGTTACCTTTTCTTCTTCAATCCTTGAATCTCTCTTCTCTTCTTCTCTGGCACTATCCTACTCTTCAAAATCTGAATTTTCAACAATGTTTTCAAGATTCTTGAAAGGATTATCATCACTATCTAAAGTAAGCTTAGTTCCTTCCAGATGCACTGACTCATCTTCAATGTTTATAGCTAGTGGAGAGGGAATTCTTTGATGTTCAACTCCCTTATCTTGCTTCGTTTGTCCTACTGCACTAGTGTCTTTCAACACTAGCTATTATTACTTTGACTATTTCTTGCTTTGTTTCTCTATTGATCTCTTCATAATTTCCTCCCATAATCTGAATGGCTCTTTTCTTTTTTCTCAGATGGGTGTTCAGTTCTTTCATGATCTCCTTGAAATGTTCTTCATCTTTAACATCACATAATTTTCTTACAAGATGTTCTCTGATCTTATTGTCTTCTTCTCTTCTTCTTTTCTTCATGTTCACTAATTTCTCATATAAATCATCAGGTATCTTGCCCTGAATTCTATCAAACTTCTTATTATATCATATCATGTGTTTCACAACTGCGTTTTCAAGATTTAGTCTATCTGACTAGTCATAAAGGTGATAATACTTGTTGTAAGAATTTGCCTAAAGCAAAGAATAGAAACCAAGATCTAGAAGCTCAAGAGATAGCACAAGAGAGACAAAATATGATATGATCAAATGATCAAATAATGAATAATAGATTGAATGATTGATTAATTACAATGTAGGAGTGCCTAAATATATAGGCAATGCATGATATCTAGAAGATATGCAAGTGATAAGATCACAACTAGACATGGTGGAATCACATGTCCACCAAAGGTGGATCATCTTGCATTGTACATGAAAGTATGTGCAACATGTGCAAAAATCAGAGGATGATAATGTGATAAGAGCACTAAAGGTGGATCTCACACACAAAGAGGTATGAGAAGAAAACTATGACCACCTAAAGTGGAGATTCTCCTAACCATGTGCTAAAAAGAAATGCAAACTCCTAGGTGTCTCAAAGAAAACTAATATGAAAATGCATTATCCTAAGTAAACTTAAGTAAAGTGTAATTAGAAAATACTTAATTACACCAACACCCCCCCTTAAGTGCAACTTAGGGAAATGCACTTAAGCTCAAAATGCAAGATGGGTCCCACCTACTAGTCCATGTTAGGTACCCATGTACAGAATGCAATAATAATGAAATCTCTCATAAAGTGAAGAAAGAGGGAAAACCTCATGGGAAAAACCTTCCCCCAAAAAGAGAGATGAATACAATAATAGAATATGATAGAGAAGCCCTCATGTGAGGAAAATATCCCCCCCATAAGATAGAAGTAGTGGAAGAGAGACCAAGTGGCTCCCCCTCAATATAGAATGAACACTAATGGTAGATGCTCCAGGATCGATGTAGAAACTACTCCATGAGTGTAGAACAACATTCCTCCCCTTAGGAAGAAACAAGACCAAAGGTGTATATATGAAGCCTCCTCCCCAATCTATAGGAAGAAACCTCAAAAAGTATGGAATCTCTAAAACTTGCTCAAGTGTCCCCATGTCAAAGCTGAAATGTGTCTCCTCCAAATCATGTGTACTAAGCCACTCTGGTGAAAAAGAAAAATTAGGATCAACTGAGGATGAATGTAGAACATGTACCAAAGACCCAAGTATCTCCTCTAAAGAGAAAGTGACCTCCTCCAACTGTTGTAACAAAGTATCCACAATCATGTCACGCTCAAAAGAATGATCAAGTAGAAAATGAATATGAGGGTTAGCATGCTCCCTCACAACAACTGAAGAAGGATCAGCTTCACCAAAGAGAAGATGAATATCATCAATGATGTCTCCCAAATCTAAAGTGTAGGACTCCACAAACAAACCTGCAATGTCTGTTAAGTAGTCATCCCATGGAACCAAGTCTGGAAGACAATGAAAATCTTGTTGCACTGAAGCACCTGAACCCATGGCTGTGTGAATGCAAGCATCATCAGGAGCAATAGTAGAAATAGTCTCAATAGGAGGAGATGAAATGGAAGGCTCAAGAACTTGATCATGAGTGAGAATACCCAAGTTCAAGTAGCCAAAACTCTCGTCAAAATCTGAATCATCACTGTAATCATCATATGCTGAAGACTCACTATCTGAAGAATCACAGTCATTAAGAGGAACAAAATCTGCAAAGTAGTACAACTGAGAAGAGTGATCCACTATCCCAGTAGTAATAACTGCTCCACTCTCCAAGTCTTTAATGAAAATTGAATCAGGTGTAAATTCCATAGTCTTCTTTGTAGCACCATTTGTGATTTGATAGATAGAAAGAAGGTTATTGGTCAAGTGTGGAACACACAACACATCATTGAAGTGTCCCTCCTTAACATCAATACTTCCTTTCCCAATCACATTCATGTAAGTGTGATTGCCCATCAAAATAGGTGGACCTTTACAAGGCTCAAATGATCAAAACATGGACTATGAAGAAGCCATACGATGAGAAGCCTCTGAATCTAGAAGCCATCTACCTAAATCAGGACTTGAAGAAGCATACAAAGCTTTTCCTTTTTGAGTGACAAATGTGTGACCCTTTCCTTTATCTTTCTCTAAATTTGGTGAAGAAGAGATTGAGGTAGACATCCTAGAAGGCAATTTGATGTTGTTCTTGGCAAGAAGATTCTTCAATTCATCAATGTCCTTGTAACAAAAGTGTTCTTCATGTCCATCCTTTTTCCAATATGCACAAAATCGCTTCTCCTTCTTTGAAGATTCACCCTTTGAAGGTGATGTAGAAGTGTCATGTTGTGTGGAAGTTGATATTGTGCCTTCTTGTTGAGACTTAGACTTCCAATTCTTCTTCTTCTTTTGACTTTGATTTCCTAGACTCTCATGATTAGCCACCAATGCCTTGGAAGTTGAAGACTTGAGAATCCCCATACTTATCAACTTTTGTTGTTCTAAGACCATCATTTCTGAAAATGACTCAAATGAAGGCTTAATGAAGGAACTACCCATGGTCAACTTGTGAGTATTGTAACTTGAAACAAAGGCTCCAGATTCAGGAGGAAGATGTTTCAACAAGTGACTAACCAACTTCACATCTTTTATGGGATTACCACAATCATCAAGTTGTGCTCTATAATCATTGACTTTGTTCAGATAATCTTGGATTGTGTCAAAGTTCCTAGGCTCTAGTTTGAGGAGATCAGTCTCAATTGTGAATCCCATTTCCTCATCCACTTGACCAAACAACTCTGCAAGTTTATCCCAAGCTTCTTTAGCATTATTTATGGTTTTGATGTGATACATGAAAACTGATGAAATATTGTCTCTCAAGACTCCTAAAGCTTTATAATTTTTGGATGACCATTTAGTTATTATAGCAGTATCATCATCATCAAGTTTTCTAATTGTACCATCCACATAAGGATTTAAACTTTGAACCATTAACTTGCTCCATACATTATCTTTCCATGTAGCATAGTTATGTGGAGTTAATTTTGCAATAGAACCCATGATGCAAAATGAAAAGAGCACGAGAAAGAGAGAGACACCAACACACAAGACACCCCCCAATTCACTCAATCAAAGAACCCCCCCCCAAAATGATGATTTTGGTACTTTATAGCTAGTGCATGTACAATTGCCACTTGACAAAATGGATCAAACTGGACTTCTGATTTTGATGTTTACAAATGAAAATATGAAGCTACAACAGACTCAAGAAGATAGGATAGAATATCTCTTAAGGATCTGATCAATTAAAAGTGCCACAATAGGCCAAAAAAGACCATATTATGAAAGTATTATGTCTACCTAATATTTCTCCAAACTGATACTAGATCTGGAAAGTAGACAAAAAATTATGCACTTTAAAAAAAAATTGCACATGAAAATGTGTTTGTATGAGTTCGTACGAAGCCTCTGAAGTTGCAAAAACAAGGATTAGATAGGTATAGTCACCAAAAAATGCAATTTCTACAAAATCCATGATCCAAAACCAAAAAAAAATAGCACCACTAAAAATTTCATGAAATTCTAGCCAAAATAAAAAAAAATTGCACTCAATTTGGAGTCTGGATGACCAAGTTATGGCCTCCCAAAGTCAGACTGCCAAACCAAAAATGCAAATGGTGAGGGCTGGAAATATTTGAAATCTATTGATGTCACCAGACCTAATACCTTAAATTTGATGGTCAAATGACCGTCATGGTAGTGTAAAATGCCCAGTTTTGACAGTCAAATGACCGTCAAAATAAACCTTACAAAAAATGATGCAAACACTATGTTAAATTTGATGTCTTACAGACTATCACCACCCAAAAAAATGCCCCATTTGATGTCTAAATAGGCATCAAATTTAATTTCAGGAAACTTTTGAAAAATGCAAAAAAATTTTAATAAAAATACCCTTTTCCTGTTGGCTGCGACGTGTCAATTTTTGATTCGGTGCACAGATCTTGACTGGGCGGCAGGGTTTGGTCATGGTCTTCCATAGGGTTGAGCTAGCTGGTGGTGGACCATGACATCATAGGTGGTGGAGTGGAGGTGGCCATGCTGGGGGCATGCTGTGGAGTGGAGGTCACGCAGGAGAGACTGGTGGCACTGTGCTGAGAGGCCTGAGGCGGTGGGAGTTTGAAACCTGCAGAGGCAACTTCCCAAGTGGTGCCAATGGTGCGGGTGAACACGCCAAGAGGAAACCCTAAGTGGTGGTAGTGATGTACTACACAGCTACTAGCTGAGGTGGCATCTCTACCCGCGGTCTTCCGTGGCCGGTGCGGAGCGGAACGGAGGTCTGGTGAGGTAGCGCTAGGTAGAGGAGGCCTCGAGTGGGAGGTGCTTCTACGATGTTTTGACCGCGGAGGTATTTAGTGGCGTGGGAGAATGTAGGTGTGTTGACCATGGTGGATGTGCTATGGAGAGGTGTAGTGGTGGCTCTTGGTTGGATCTACGGGAGGAGGGTGTCGATAGAGCTATTTTTCCCATGGTGGTGCGGTGGTGGATGTGGGGATGTGGGATTTTAATCCCATATTGCCCATGATAAAGTCCTTTTAGCCCCTTTTCAATGCAAACACCCCATTAACAAATAAATTGGAAAGTTTGCCTAGTTTATGAATCTTCTCATGCAGGCTCGACTGCTGGTGTTCTATTCTGACCTGTACCTTCTATTAAAAAAACTAAGGCCTAATAGGCCAAGTTTTTTTTTTAACCAAATAAAGAAAAAAAATAGATCCCAAATTCAAAAATTAACATATATCTAGATCACATAAATAATTTCAATTTTGCAATAATAAATGACTGGAAATAAATATTTATTCAGATCTGAAATAAAATTGCCAAAATAATTACCCAATTTTGCAGATCAGGCCTTAAAGGTCTGGTTTGCAAAAAAAATTGCCTCAAATTTGACTTTTGTCCAACATAGGCAAATTTATAGTCAAAATTTATGGAAATAGCCACTCGGATGCAATGGTGAGGTCCGATCTTGCTCAAAATGCTCCCACAAAATGTTGATCCTAGATTTGGTTCATGGCCCTCCAAAAGTTGAAGCAATCAATCGCTCTCCAATGGCTATGCAATAAAAACTCCTTTGGCTCTGATACCATGTAAGAATTTGCCTAAGGCAAAGAATAGAAACCAAGATCTAGAAGCCCAAGAGATAGCACAAGAGAGACAAAATATGATATGATCAAATGATCAAATAATGAATAATAGATTGAATGATTGATTAATTACAATGTAGGAGTGCCTAAATATATAGGCAATGCATGATATCTAGAAGATATGCAAGTGATAAGATCACAACTAGACATGGTGGAATCACATGTCCACCAAAGGTGGATCATCCTCCATTGTACATGAAAGTATGTGCAACATGTGCAACAATGAGAGGATGACAATGTGATAAGAGCTCTAAAGGTTGATCTCACACACAAAGAGGTATGAGAAGACAACTATGACCACCTAAAGTGGAGATTCTCCTAACCGTGTGCTAAAAATAAATGCAAACTCCTAGGTGTCTCAAAGACAACTAATATGCAAATGCATTATCCTAAGTAAACTTAAGTAAAGTGTAATTAGTGAATACTTAATTACACCAACACTTGTTCATCTTAGAGAAGTCTCCATCTTGTATGATTTGTTCATTCACTTTTTCAATCTTAGGTTTGCATGTTTTCTTTTTCACTGAGGTATCTTCATTATCTTTTATTTTTGTTATCTTCCTCTGAAGTGGTAGTACTAATGTTTTCTGCCTTTTGCCTAGTCTAGTAGAAATTTTTTTTTATTTTTTTACCCGGTGTAGATGAGGATGATCTTGTGGATTTCCTAACTTCTTGATCTTTCTCAACTTCCTCCACTTTTACCTTAATCTGAATGTCTTCTAGTTGTTCTACAACTAATGAAAGGGGTGGAATAGACAAAATTTCCTTTTGTCCTATATCTCTGATGGCTACTGATGTCTACTTAGCAATTACAAATTCTTGTTTTGTCATCCCTGTGTCCTTCCAAATCTTCTTTATTTTACTATCTACTCTCTTCTTAGACTGTTTCTCTTCTAAGATAGACTTTACGGAGTTGAAGTTCTCCTCAAAAGTCCCAAATCTATTACTGTGAATATCCAACTTTCCTTTAAGCAATCTTCTCACATACTCTTCTATTTCAGTATCAGTAATTTCATAGCCAAGAGGGTCTATGAATTCTATGCTAGGTTCTACTGCTTCAATGAATGTAAAGTTAGTATCAACCATGAAACATATCTCATTCTTATATTTCTCAACTAAGGAGTTTGGAATCCTTGATCTATTTTTCATTAAATTCTAAAATGTTTTGATTACCAATACTGCACTCTCATTGACCTTGTCAATAAGATGTCTTATGAATACTATGTTTATCCTTTCCATTTTGGTCTTTCCATCATTCCAATCATCACCAATTGTAAATGGAAATCTTCTTAACAAATGAAAAAACATATAAGTGATCAATGATGAGAATCTAAACTAGGAGTTCTTGGTCTTCTTTATCTTCTCCAAGTTCTCAAATAGCTAAATTCTCAAAATTTCACACATGTCAACTTGAACTTTGTCAACACACATTAAGTAGGCTACATGTATCATTCCTATTGCCATGTCAGCTTCTCTAGAGTTAGCACAAAACTTAACTGTAATGATCTTGCACAAATATCTAACATCATCCTATTGTATCTTGCTAATCACTATGCCTCTGCCATTGTAAGATGATTTTGTGTTGTCTAATAATGTTTTCCTCATTCAATGGAATGACTCCAATTTTAGATAAACTTGTTACTTCATGTATTAGGTCAGCTATGATATCTATCACTTTGTCATCTAACCAAAACTTTCCATTGTGAATTCTGCTCAAGATTATCTTAGTGCATTCTTCATTATCAAACTCATACTATAAGGAATACTTTATGATCTCATTATCTTTCAAGTGTTCAAACCCTACTTTCAATGACATATCTGGATTGTAAATCTTTTCATATTCTTTGGTAAAATCACTATCACTGAGGGTTTCAAGCTTGTATCCCAAATAACTTCTAACATTCTCTAAGTGTAGAACTCCGTCTGGTATGGATGATAAAGATAATTTAGGGTCTTCCTCCAAGGGTTCTATTGGTTCACTTTTTATCTTAGGTCTATTCTTATCTCTTACAATATGAATCAATGAAACATCCATGACTACTACAAATTATTTAACCAATTTATAGATCTTCTTAGTAAAATACGTCGATTTTGCAATTTAGGGCTTGCCTAGATTTGACACAAAAATCCTTCACCAAATCCTTGCAAACTGCTTTCAATCACTACTCTTTGATCTCCTTATCACTTGTATTCATCTTAATGATCAAATAATACTGATCATAACCTTTTAACCTTTCAATCTAACAAAATCTGACATCGCATTCAATTCCTTTGTTGCTTCTTTCCAAAAAGCTATTTATGCTTACCTACAAAACTTAAAACTTCTTGCGATCTTGCATAACACAATATTATCCTATGCACTCTGAACCATTGCATTAATACATCATATACTACCTTGCATTAACAACACAAGACTCAATTCATCCTATACTAACTTCTATACTATCCTAAGTTCCTATTCTACTGTATTTTATTGGCAATTTGGCTAAGTTGATTACATAGATGTTGTCATTATGGAAACATATGATCCACATGAAGATCACACAGGTTAGAGAGAAAGTATGACAGAGCACATTGCAAATTTGTCTAAGTGTGAGACAGTGTTTTGCTAGTGAACCTAGACATAGTTTTTGTTTGCAACACTGACTAGAGTAAGCTCTGTGCTTGCACACTTGAACATAGACACTATGATGTCTATTGATCACCCATCTTAGAGCACAAGTCAGTATGACATGTACAGAAGAAGTTATGACAGTTTTACCGAAGATAGTGTGAAGCCGACAGGACAAAATATGAAGATAGAACTAGTAAAGAGTTAAGGGATTATTTTGTTTATCAAAATAATGACTTAACCATATAAAGGGATGACATCCGAGATGTTAGCTCTTGGATAAAGCTATTGATATAAATGTAAATGTAATTGTAATTGTAATTGAAACAATAAGTAGTATTATTGAAAGAAGGACAAGTGACATGATGCAAAGTATATGAAGCATATGTAATAGCGATCATGAAAGAGCTACGAAGTGATATTGATGCAAGTAGTATAAGGTTATGTACCCTAACCTACTTTCTAATTAGTGTATATTGTACATTACTTGTTTGGGCAGTGGGCTCATTTGGTAATCACAATTTGTACTAAAACTCCGAATAGGGTTGAGGCTTCTAATAAGGCCTATAGTCCCTTAATTAGGACTAATACACTATATGCTTGTAGTAGACTCCTAACAGGGTCAACATTCTTAACAGGATACTTTTGATTAATGGATCTTTGTGGGTACCATCCCCACTAGGGTTTTCCCTTGGCCAGGGTTTCCTCGAGAACAAATAATGTGTTATGAGTTCTTTATTGTTATGCATGTTGTTTAGCTTCTTATGTTATGCATGTATAAACATAATCTGTTATATCCATAATTGGGCAAAAGATAAAGTTTGTAGAATACTGATTCACCCCCACCTCTTAGTATTCCATATTTCTAACAATTGGTATCAGAGCTTAGTTACTCAAAAAAAAATCATTCAAGGAAATCCTAGTAGCTTGATTAAGATCTCTATGGATATGGATCAACTAAAAAATAATCTTGAAGAAGCTCTTGAATAGATTGACTTGCTTACCATTGAAAAAGATACTTTGAAAAGAAAGTATGATGATGCGAAGAACCTCATTGAGAAACTGAAAAACAAATTGGAAGATCTGAGATCTGAAAAGGAAACCAAATTTCTTATTGAAGATTGTGATGACAAGTTGGAAAAAGAAAATGAGATCCTTAAGGATGAACTAAAGATAGAAAATTTGAAGCTTAGTTTGAAAGATGGAAATGGAAAAAATGAAGTAAATCTGAAATCTGAAAATGAAATTCTAAAGACTGAAAATGAAGAACTGAAATCTAAACTTTCTAAAGTTACATCTAAACTTGAGAAAGTCAATTTGTAGTATGATGAACTTAAGAAATACAATAAGATTGTGAAAGGTGAACTGACTCAATCCAAACAACAATGTGAAAGGCTATATTCAACTAGTGAGAAGATTGATGAACAAATATCTTATCAGAAACCATTCTATGATAAGACTGGTCTTGGATTCAACACTTTCAAAGAAAATGATGGAGGCAAGGAACCAGATTTGAAGATATTTGAAAAAATAGATGAGAAGAAGCCTGATGAGATCAACAAATTTGAAGACACACCTAAACAAGAGGAATCACCTAAAGGTATGCAAAGAGAATTCAAAGGTAGATGTTTTGCTTGTAATACTATTGGTCATATGAAGAGAGATTGCACAAGTAAATAATTTAAACTTCTTAATGGTTATTGTTACAATTTTCATGGTTTTGGACATAGAGCTATTAAATGCAGGAAACCTAAATTTATTGAGAATAATGATGGTAGTAGAATGTTTAGGAATACTAACTATGCAGATAAGAAACCTACTGAAGATATAAACAGAAGAAGTGGAGTAGTATGTTGTAGATGCAACAAGGTTGGACACATTGCTAGAAACTATAGATCACAAATCAATCAACCTGGAACAAGATATGGAAACAATGGAATTGTTTGTTAGATATGCAACAAGATTGGACATAAAGCAAGGTTTTACAGAATGAACAATAGAGTTTTTCATCCTAATCCTAACCCCAGGAATCATGCAATAAGAAATGAAGATGCTAGTAATAGTCAGAAAGGATGCTATAGTAATTTGGATGAAGTAAACTTTACCCAAAGCAAAGATCAAGGAGACATATTCAACATTTAAGGTAATCGAGAAGGTGAAGTATTGAAAGGTAAGAATGAATCTTTACCTGACCTATCTCAAAGTACTTAATTTATGTAAATTGTAGTTGAGTAGGAATTTAGATTTAGTTTAGAAGTGGATATATGATAAATTGAGTCTTACATAGTTAAGGCAAGGTAGTTTGTGATGTTCTAATGCTATGGTTAAGAGTGCAAAGAAAAATATTATGTTTTCCAAGATCGCAAGAAGTTTTAAGTTTTTTAGGTTAGCAGAGACAACTTTTTGGAAAGAAGCTGCAAAAGAATTGAATGCTATGTCAGATCTAAGTGAGATTGAATTAATAAAAGGTTATGATCAGTATTATTTGATCATCAAACTGAATTCAAGTGTCAAGGAGATTAGAAAGCAGTGATTGAAAGCATTTTGTAAGGATTTGGAGAAGAATTATGTGTCGAATCTACGCAAGCCCTAAAATCATGAAATTGAGGTATTTTACTTGACAAATCTTTGAATCGGTAAAGTCATTTGAAGAAATCATGGATGTTTCCTTAATACAAAATTTCAAAGATAAGAATACACCTAAATTGAAAAGGGAACTAGTAGAACCATTGGAAGAAGACCCTAGGTTTTCATTATCATCCGTACCAGATAGAGTATTACATTTAGAAAATGTCAGAAGTTATCTTGGATGCAAACTAGAGACAATGAATGATAGTGATTTTATAGATGAATATCAGAAGATGTACAATCAGGATATTACACTAAAATAAGGTTTTGAATATTTGGAACATAATGAAATTGTCAAATATGGATTATAGTATGAATTTGATAATAAAGAATGCACTAAGATCATTTTGAGTAGAATTCATAATGGAAAGTTTTGGCTAGAGGATAGAGTAATATATATTATAGCTGATTTGATTCATGAAGTCACTGGATTATCTAAGACTAGAGCTATTCCTTTTAATGAGAAAAACATGATGAAAATTGTCATTGACAACACTAATTCATCCTATAATGGTAGAGGAATTATGATTAGCAAGATCAAACAAGTTGATGTGAGATACCTATGCAAGATCCTAACTACTAATTTTTGTGCTAATTCAAGAGAAGATGACATGGCAGCTAGAATGGTACATGTAGCTTATCTTATGTCTGTTGACAGGGTACCAGTTGATATGTGTGAAATTCTTAGAATTCAATTGTTTGAGAAATTGGAGAAGATCAAGAAAACAAAGTATACACAGTTTAGGTTCTCATCCCTAATCACATACATGTTCTTTCATCTTTCGAGGAGATTTCCTTACACCATAGGAAATGATTGGAATGATCGACAAACTACAATGGAAAGGATTAATGTAGCATTCAGAAAACATGTTATTGATAATGTTAATGAGAGTGTAGTACTTGTTATTAAGACATTTTAGAACATTGTGTCTAGCAGATCAAGGATCCTTAAGTCTCTTGTTGAAAAATATAAAGATGATATATGTTTTATGGTGGATACTGACTTTACCTATATTGAAGCAGTAGAGCCTAGAAATGAGTTCATAGACCCTCTTGGCTATGAAATATCTGAGGTAGAGACTAAAGAGTATGTTAGCAGACTATTGAAGTATAAGTTGGACACTCAGTGTAATAGGTTTGGAACCTTTGAGGAGAACTTCAACTCCGCAAAGATTCTAATTGAAGAAAAATAGTCTAAGAAGAGAGTTGAGAGAACTATTAAGAAAATCTTAAAGGATACAGGAATGATAGAGAGAGAATTTTTGATAGAAAAGCAAACAGTAGCAGCAATCAGAGAGAGTGGATAAAAGGAAGTTTTATCTATCCCTCTTTTATCATCGATTGTAGTGCCACAGGAAGAACCACAAGTAAAGGTGAAAGTGGAAGTACCTAAGAAGGACATAGAAACAAAGATGTCTACTAGATCCACTTCTTCCACACCAAGAAAAAGAGTTAAGGAGAGTGCCACTAGACTAGGAAAGAGGCATAAAACTCTATTGCAACCTATTCCAAGAAAGATTATAGAAGTTAAAGATGATCTCACTACTAAGAAGAAAGCTTGGAAACCAAAAGTTGAAAAACTTAATGAGAAGATTATTGAGAATGGTGAGTTTGGAAGAATGAAAAAATATTATGATCTTTATGATTATACTGATAGAATTAATTTGGAGAATGCAGTTGTGAAGCATATGATCTTGACTGGCAAGAAGTTTGATACTATTCAAGGACAGATACCTGATGACTTGTATAATAAACTTTTGAATAGGAAGAATAGAGCATCAGATGAAGAGACAACTATCAGAGAAAAGCTTGTGAGGAAGCTTTCTGATATAAGAGATGAAACACAATTCAAACAAACCATGAAATACCTAAGCACCCATCTGAGAATCGAAAGGAGAATAATTCAGATTATGGGAGGTAGGTATGAAGAAGTAAATTCTAAGACTGAACATACAATTATCAAATTTATGGTATAATATGATGGAGAATCATCAGTTGCAGTAGAGAAAGTAGGTGAGAAAGTACAAGAGGAGATTCCTATTAGAAATAGGGAATACTGAGAGGGGGGGGTGAATCAGTATTATACAAACTTTATCTTTTGCCCAATTATGGATATAACAGATTATCTTTATACATGCATAACATAAGAAGCTAAACAACATGCATAGCAATAAAACTAAAGAACTCATAACACATGATTTTTTCTTGAGGAAACCCTGACCAAGGGAAAACCCTAGTGGGGATGGTACCCACAAAGATCCACTAATCAGAAGTATCCTGTTAAGGATGTCTATTACAAACATATAGTGTATAAGTCATGATTAAGGGACTATAGGCCTAGTTAGAAGGCTCAACCCTTTTAGGAGTTGGTAGTACAAAATGTGATTACCAGCTGAGCTCAGTTCCCAAACAAGTAATGTACAATATACATTGATTAAAAAATAGGTCAAAGTACATAACCTTATTCTTCTTGCATCAATATCTCTTCTCTGATCTTTCACTATCGCTATTACATATGCTTCATATACTTCGTATCATACTATTACAAATGCTTGCTGCTTACTACAATTACAACTTCTTCTTACATTTTACAATTACAAATACATTTACATGTATACCAATAGCTTTAACCAAGAGTAAACATCTAAGATGTCATCCCTTTATATTGTTAAGACATTATTTTGATAAACAAAATAATCCCTTAACTCTTTACCAATTTTGCCTTCATATACTGTCCTGTCGGCTTCACATTATCTTTGGTAAAATTATCATAGCTCCTTTCGTACATGTCATACTAACTTGCACTCTGAGATGGGTCATCATTAGTCACCATAGAGTCTATGTTCAAGTGCACAAACATTGAACTCACTCTAGTCAATGTCACAAACAAAAACTATGTTCGGGTACACTGGTAAAAATGTTGTCTCATACTTAGACAAATATGCAATGCACTCTGTCATACTTGCTCTTTGACTTGTGTGATCTTCATGTGGATCATATGTTTCCATAATGAAAACATCTATGCAATCAACTCAGCCAAATTTCCAACTGGTAAAAATGTTGTCTCATACTTAGACAAATATGCAATGCACTCTGTCATACTTGCTCTTTGACTTGTGTGATCTTCATGTGGATCATATGTTTCCATAATGAAAACATCTATACAATCAACTCAGCCAAATTTCCAACAATCTCCCCCTTTGTCATTGGTGGCAACATATGAGAAAATTGGCTAAGTGTGCAACTCCAAAATCTCAAAATTGACAAAATTGTGGCCATAGTATAACACATATATACTATCCTTATAACTCATCAAAAATCTTATCTATAATGCAATAATCCCCCTAGGAGTATCAAATCTTATCATATATTATCAATTTTTTGGTAAATATCTCTCTCTCTTTGAAAATAATGACAAAGTAATTGTAGGGAGGGCTACAAAATTGTATCAAAAAAGGGTTATACCTCAATTTATTTATTACAAAGTTGGTAGGCTTGCAACACAATCTAAAACATTTTTCTTCATGTTTTCTATCTCCTTTTCCCATGACTTCTTAATGGAATTAGCCACACTGAGTAGTGCACTCAGTCCATAAGATGCTATTTGACAAGCTTCGAGGTTTTCAAAGTTGAATTTTTGAAAAGATGTCTTAGCTGTAAGACAATCTTCTAACTTCTCTTCAATAACACTCAACTTCATAGAAACATAACTTCATAGAAACATTCTCTCTCAAAAGAGTATATCTCCTCAACTTCCTATATTTCTCATCTTGTAAAATTTTGGTTTCATCAAAAAGTTTCCTAACTTTCTTCTCAACATTACTGACCTTCACAATAGGGTTAGATAGAAGGTTTGTTTCATTCAGAATCTCAACTTCCTTCAATTTTATCTTCTGATCTTCCTCAGCTATTAAAGTTTCTAATTTTGTACACTGTATGTACAAAGCTTTTCCTGTCTCCAAATGTTTCCTCAAATCTTTGATATAGATATCAAGAGTACTGATATCATTGCTGATGTACTGACTGATGTTTAACAACATTTTAGCCTCATATTCTACCTGTGCTTTTACTTTTGCAATATCAGCTAGGTTAGTGAACTCATCATCAAAAGTGCTCATCACTTTCTTTTCCTTGTAAATGGGGTCTGCTTCTATAATCTGTGTGGTCACAATAATTTGTAGCTTTTCAGTTAGGTCCTTTAGACATCCTTCTAGACTTTTAACTTTCTTATTCTTCCCAATGATTTTGTTCAAAGATGTGATCAATTCCATCTGATCGTTGTCATCCACTTCTTTTCCCAAATCCTCAAACAAAGATCTAGTTTGCTTCTTCTTTCTAGTCTTAGGAGTAAGACTAATTTCTTCTTTAGAGGGTACATATGCTTTTACTTTTGATACTTTTGGTTCTTCAATAGTAAATTGGGTCTACTCTACTTCTGCAGTTCTATCTAGTTCATCAAGAGCCGAATTGTCAACAATGTTCTCTAGATTCTTGAATACATTATCATCAGTATCCAAGGTGATCCTTGTACCTTCAAAATTCATAGATTCTTATTCATTTTTAATAGCCAATGGAGAGGGAATATCCTCTTGTTCTACTTCTACTACTTTCTCTACTACAACTGATGTCTCTCCAACAATTTCTGTCATAACTTTAACTATTGCTTGTTCAGTCTCTGCATTCACTTATTCATATTGTCCTACCATAATCTGAATGGTTCTCATTTTTTTCCTCAAATGGGTGCTAAGGGGCTTCAATTTTTTTTTAAGATATCCATCATCTCTTACATCACATATTTTCTTCACAAGATTCTCTCTGATAGATTTCTCTTCTTCTTGTGCTCTCATCTTCCTATTAGCAAGTTTCTGCAATATGTCATCAGGTATCTTTCCTTGAATAGAGTCAAAACTCTTATTAGCTAGAATCAAATGCTTGACCACTAGATTTTCAAGATTCAATTTATGAGAATAGTCATAGAGGTCATAGTATTTGTTCATTTTACTGAAGTCTCCATCTTTTATAATTTCTTCATTCACTCTCTCAACTCTAGGTTTCCATGCTTTCTTCTTCACAGAAGTGTCATCATCTTTAATTTCTACAATTTTCCTAGGTACTGGTGGCACCAAAGTTTTTTGCCTCTTGCCATGTCTAGTAGCAATTTCTTTCTCTCTTGCTCGGTGTGGAGGAATTAGATCTAGTAGGCTTACTTGCTACTTGTTCCTTCTCAGGTTCCTCTACTTTCACCTTGATTGGTGCTGCACTAGATGATAAGGGAGGTATAGATAAAATCTCTTTCTATCTAATATCTCTAATTGCTACTGCTATCTTCTTTTCCACTAAGAATTCTCTCTTTGTCAATCCTATATCCTTCAATATTTTCTTAATAGTTCTTTCAACTCTTTTCTTAGACTATTTCTTCTCAAGTATAGCCTTTGTGGAGTTGAAGTTTTCTTCAAAAGTTCCAAATCTGTTACTGTGGGTGTCAACCTTACATTTAAGTAGCTTGTTCACATATTCTTTTGTCTCTATTTTAGATATTTCATAGCCAAGAGGGTTTATGAACTCAATTCTAGGTTCAATTGCTTCAATGTATGTAAAGTCAGTGTCAACCATAAAACATATTTGATTCTTGTATTTCTCCACAAGAGACTATGGAATCCTTGATCTGCTAGACACAATATTCTAAAATGTCTTAATAACTAGTACTGCACTCTCATTAACATTGTCAATAACATGCTTTCTGTATACTATATTAATCCTTTCCATTGTATTTATTCCATCATCCCAATCATTTCCTATGGTGTAATAAAATCTCCTCAAAAGATGAAAAAACATGTAAGTGGTCAAAGATGAAAATCTAAATTGTGCATACTTTGTGTTCTTAATCTTCTCCAAGTTCTCAAATAGTTGAATTCTTAGAATTTCACACATATCAACTGGGGCTTTGTCAACACACATCAAATAAGCTATGTGTACCATTCCAGCTACCATGTCATCCTCTCTTGAATTTGCACAAAACTTGGTTATTAGGATCTTGCATGGGTATCTAACATCAGGTTGTTTGTCCTTACTAATTAAAATTCCTCTACCATTATAGGATGAATTAGTGTTATCAATGACTATCTTTCTCATGTGCTTCTCATTTAAAGGAATACCTCTAGATTTAGATAGTCCAGTGACTTCATGAATCAAATCAATTGTAATGTCTATTACTCTATCCTCTAGCCAAAACTTCCCATTATGAATTCTACTAAGGATTATCTTAGTTCATTCTTCATTATCAAACTCATACTGCAATGCATACTTAACAATATCATTTTCTTTCAAATGATCATATCCTTGTTTCAATGAAATGTCCTGGTTGTAAATCTTCTCATACTCACTAGTAAAATCACTATCACTGATGGTTTCTAACTTGCATCCCAAATAACTTCTTACATTCTCTAAATGCAAAACTCCATCTGGTACAGATGATAAAGCTAACTTAGGGTCTTCTTCCAGAGGTTCAACTAGTTCCCTCTTCATTCTAGGTCTATTTTTATCTCTGATATTGTGAATTAAAGATACATCCATGATTACTTCAAGTTCCTTTTACCGATTCATAGATATGTCAAGTAAAATACCTCAAATTCATGATTTTAGGGCTTGCATAGATTCGCCACTCAAATCCTTCACCAAATCATTGTAGAAAGCTTCCAATCACTGCTCTTTGATATCTTTAACACTTCTTTTCATTTTGATGATCAAATAACACCAATTATAATCTTTTATTACTTCAATCTCACTTAGTTTTGACATCACATTCAATTCTTTGGCTGCTTCTTTCCAAAAAGTTGTTTCTGCTATCCTGCAAAACTTAAAACTTCTTGCGATCTCACAAAACATAATATTTTTCTTTGCGCTCTTAACCATAGCATCATAATATCATAAACTACCTTCCATTAACTATGCAAGACTTAATTCATCGTAAATCTATTTCTACACTAATCTAAGTTCCTAATCTACTATAATTTTCATAAATTAAGTGCTTTGAGATAGGTCAGGTAAGGATTCATTCTTCCCACTTGATACTTCACCTTTTTGATTTCCTTCAATGTTGAATATGTCTCCTTGATCTGTGCTTTTCACAAACTTCACTTCATCTGTATTACTACAACAACATTTATGTCTGTTACCTACATCTTCATTTCTTCTTTCATGATTTCTAGGGTTAGGGTTAGGATGAAAAACTCCATTGTTCATTCTACAAAACCTTGTTGTATGTCCATTCTTGTTGCATATCTGACAAACAATTCCAATGCTTCCATATCTAGGTCTAGGTGGATTAATCTGTGATCTAGAATTTCTAGCAATGTGTCCAACCTTGTTGCATCTAAAACATATTACTCCATTTCTTTAGTTCATGTCTTAAGTAGGTTTCTTATCTGCATTGTTAGTATTCCTAAACATTCTACTATTATTATTATTCTCAATAAATTTAGGTTTTCTACATTCAATAGCTCTATGTCCAAATCCATGACAATTATAACAATAACCATTAAGAGGTTTAAATTGCTTACCTGTGCAATCTCTCTTCATATGACCAATAGTATTACAAGAAAAACATCTACCTTTGAATTCTCTTTGCATACCTTTGGATGATTCATCTTGCTTCGATGATGCTTCTTCTTTAGGTGTATCTTTAGATTTTTTGATCTCATCAAACTTCTTTTCATATTAGCTTTCAAATACTTTTAGATCTGGTTCCTTCCTTTCATCATTTGCTTTGAGAGTGTTAAATCCAAGACCAGTCTTATCATAGAATGGTTTTTGAAAAGACGCTTGTGTATCAATCTTCTCACTAATTGAATATAGCCTTTCAAGTTGTTCCTTGGATTGAGTCAGTTCATCTTTCACAATCTTGTTGTATTTCTCAAGTTCAGCATACTACACATTGACTTTCTCAAGTTTAGATTTCAGTCCTTCATTTTCATTTTTTAGACTTTCGTTATCAGATTTTAGATTTTCTTCATTCTTTCCATTTCCATCTTTCAAACTAAGCTTCAAATTTTCTATCTTTAATTCACGCTTAAGGATCTCATTTTCTTTTTCCAAATTGTCATCAGAATCTTCAATAAGAACTTTGGATTTCTTTTCAAATCTCAGATCTTCTAATTTTTTTTTCAACTTCTCAATGAGCTTCATTCCATCATCATATTTTCCTTTCAAAGTGTCTCTCTCATTAGTAAGCATATCAATCTATTCAAGAGCTTCTTCAAGATTCTTCTGTAGTTGATCCATATCCATAGAGATCTTACTCAAGCTAGTAGGCTTTCCTTGAATGATTCTTTTCCGAGTAACTAAGTTCTGATACCAATTGTTAGAAATAGGGAATATTAAGAGTGGGGGTGAATCAATATTCTAAAAAATTTATCTTTTTCCCAATTATGGATATAACAGATTATCTTTATACATGCATAACATAAGAAGCTAAACAACATGCATAGTAATAAAACTAAAGAACTCATAACACATGATTTTTTCTCGAGGAAACCATGGCCAAGGGAAAACCCCAATGGGGATGGTACCCACCAAGATCCACTAATCAAAAGTATCCTATTAAGGATGTTGACCTTGTTAGGAGTCTATTACAAACATATAGTGTATCAGTCCTGATTAAGGGACTATAGGCCTTGTTAGAAGCCTCAACCTTGTTAGGAGTTGGTAGTACAAAATGTGATTACCAGCTGAGCCCACTACCCAAACAAGTAATGTACAATATGAATTGATTAAAAAATAGGTCAAGGTACATAACCTTGTTCTTCTTGCATCAATATCTCTTCACTAATCTTTCACTATCACTATTACATATGCTTCATATACTTCACATCATACTATTACAAATGCTTGTTGCTTACTACAATTACAACTTCTTCTTACATTTTACAATTACAAATACATTTACATATATACCAATAGCTTTAACCAAGATTAAACATCTAAGATGGCATCCCTTTATATTGTTAAGACATTATTTTGATAAACAAAATAATCAATTAACTCTTTACCAATTCTACCTTCATATACTGTCCTGCCGGCTTCACACTATCTTCGGTAAAACTATCATAACATCTTCCATACATGCCATAATGACTTGAACTCTGAGATGGGTCATCATTAGTCATGATAGAGTCTATGTTCAAGTTTGAAAGCACTAAAATTACTCAAGTCAACATCACAAAAAAAATTGTGTTTGGGTACACTAGTAAAAATGATGTCTCATACTTAGACAAATATGGAATGCACTTTGTCATACTTGCTATCTAACTTGTGTGATCTTCATGTGGATCATATGTTTCCATAATGACAAAATCTATGCAATCAACTCAGTCAAATAGCAAACAATTCCATCTTCTCGAGCTATTAATATTGAAGATGAAACAATGAATGTAGAAGGTACACAAATCACCCTGGATACTGATGAAAATGTATTCAAGAATTTAGAGAACATTGTTGACAATTCAGCCTTTAAGGAATAGGAAGCTACGAAAGAAGAAGAGATGATAGAGACCACTACTGTGGAACCACCAGTTACAGAAGAAAAAATTCCCATTCCCACCAAAGAAGATATCAGTCTTACTCCTAAGACTGGAAAGAAGACTCAAATTGGCTCCATGATTGAGCATTTGGGAAAAGAAGCAGATGGTGATGATCAGTTGGAACTGATTACATCCTTGAACAAAATAATTGGTAAGAATAAGAAGGTGAAGAGTCTTGAAGGGTGTCTGAAGGAACTAACTGAGAAGTTACAAAGTATTGTGACTACACAAATTTCAGAAGTAGACCCTATGGAGAAAGCAAAGAAGGTAATGAGAACCTTTGATGATGAATTCACAAATCTAGCTGATATTGCAAAAGTGAAGGCACAAGCAGAGTATGAGGCTAAAATGCTTTTAAACATTAGTTAGTATATCAATAATGATATCAATACTCTTGATATTTGTATCAAGGATTTGAGAAAGCATTTCGACATAGGAAAATCTTTGTACATATAGTGTACACAATTAGAAACTTTGATAGTTGAGGAAGACCAGAAGATAAAATTGAAGGAAGTAGAGATTCTAAATGAAACAAACCTTCTATCTAGTCCTAATGTGAAGGTCTGTAATGTTGAGAAGAAAGTTAGGCAACCTTATGATGAAATCAAAGTTGTGCAAGATGAGAAAGATAGGAAATTGATAAGATACACTCTTTTGAGAGAGCATGCTTCTATGAAGCTGAGCATAATTGAAGAACAATTGGAAGATTGTCTTTCAGCAAAGACATCTTTTCAGAAATTTAACTTTGAAAACCTCCAAGCATGTGAAATTGTTTCTTATGGACTGAGCGCACTACTTAATGTTGCAGATTCCATTAAGAAATCATGGGAGAAGGAGATAAAAGCCATCAAGATAGATTTTGTAGATTGTGTTGCAAGCCTACTGACTTTGCAATAAGTAAATTGAGGTATAAATTTTTGTGATCAATTTTGTGACCCTCCCTACCTTATTTTGTCATTATTGTCAAAGGGGGAGATATATATAGAAGAAAATAGATAGTATATGATAAGGGTTATTACTCTTAGGGGGAGTAATATATTAGAGGCAATAATTTTTTGAGGAGTTATAAGGATAGTATGTATTTTATACTATGGCCACAATTTTGAACATTTTTTAGATTTTGAGTTGAACACTTAGCCAATTTTCTCATATGTTGCCACCAATGACAAAGGGGGAGATTGTTAGAAATTTGGCTGAGTTGATTACATAGATGTTGTCATTATGGAAACATATGATCCACATGAAGATCACATAGGTCAAAGAGAAAGTATGACAAAGCGCATTGCAAATTTTTTTAAGTGTGAGATTATATATATATATATATATATATATATATATATATATATATATATATATATATATATATATATATATATATATATATATATATATATAAGTGAACCTGGACACACTTATATATATATAAGTGAACCTGGACACACTTTTTGTTTGTGACATTCACTGGAGTAATTTCAGTGCTTGTGCACTTGAACATAGACTCTATGATGTCTATTGATCACCCATCTCAGAGCCCAAGTCAGTATGGCATGTACAGAAGAAGTTATGACAGTTTTACTGAAGATAGTGTGAAGCCGACAAGATAGAATATGAGGACAAAACTAGTAAAGAGTTAAGGGATTATTTTTTTTATCAAAATAATGACTTAACAATATAAAGGGATGACATGCTAGATTTTAACTCTTGGATAAAGCTATGATATAAATGTAAATGTAATTGTAATTTTAATTGCAGCAGTAAGTAGTATTATTGAAAGAAGGACAAGTGATATGATGCGAAGTATATGAAGCATATGTAATAGAGATAGTGAAAGAGAAGTGAAGTGATATTGATGCAAGTAGTATAAGGTTATGTACCTTAAACTACTTTTTAATCAATGTATATTGTACATTACTTGTTGCGCATTGGGCTCATCTAGTAATCAAATTTTGTACTACAACTCCTAATAGGGTTGAGGCTTCTAACAAGGCCTATAGTCCCTTAATCAGGACCAATACACTATATGCTTGTAATAGACTCCTAATAGGGTCAACATCCTTAACAGGATACTTTTGATTAGTGGATCTTTGTGGGTACCATTCCCACTAGAGATTTCCCTTGGCCAGGGTTTCCTCAAGAATAAATAATGTGTTATGAGTTATTTATTATTATGCATGTTGTTTAGCTTCTTATGTTATGCATGTATGAAGATAATCTATTATATCCATAATTGGGAAAAAGATAAAGTTTGTATAATACTGATTGACCCCCCCCCCCCGCCCCCCCTCTTAGTATTCCCTATTTCTAACAATTGGTATCAGAGCTTAGTTACTCAGAAAAGAATCATTCAAAGAAAGCCTAGCAGCTTGAGTAACATCTCTATGGATATGGATCAACTATAAAAGAATCTTGAAGAAGCTCTTGAACAAATTGACTTGCTTACCATTGAAAAAGATACTTTGAAAAGTAAGTATGATGATGTGAAGATGATGCAGGAGCATCCTGGGTGTAAGAGCAATCTTGCATCACCCAAAAATATTTCTGGTTTTGTATTCAATAAGGGCTATTTTGTGCAGAGCTGCTATTTATGGAAAGTTACTATTTTTGGTAATTTTTGTATGTGCTCAGAATGATCTGATTTCTTTCTTGGAGGTTCATTTTGGTCATATAAGTCTGTCAGTAAAGTTTCATTGCCAAATATGGTGTATATTAGAAGATATTGAAGATTTTCGGTATTGGCAGCAGGGTACAGAAACTTTGAATCAGTTTTGAAGGCTTTAGAGGCCCCGGATGAGGTCAAAAATTTGGGTGACAGGTGCTTGCGCGGGTCAAGCCTGTAGAGCACTTTGTGGCATTTCCAAAATGGGGTTATAATAGCCGAGCGGGTCAACTGGTGATGACTTATGGTCTTCGGAAGTTGGGCCACCTGAAATGGTGAAAAATAATTTTCTTCAAAATTTCTGTTCAGGTTTCAAAGGTTATCTTGAGCCAACTATGATGTAATAAAATGTAAAATAAAATAATTCTAAGTTGGTCGGCCTTATTGGCTAAAATTCTGGAACCTTCCCAGGCGGTGGAAAATTGCCTATATAAGGAAGGCTGTATTATTGTCTTAGGCAGTTCAGAATAGTTCTGGGTAGTAGATCTGGGTAATAGTTCGAGGCTTTGTCCTACAGAATATTGTAAGGGAATGCCCATGTGGCTTTGCATATTGTAATTCTGAAAGTTTGTAATTCCACATTTGTGGAGATAATAAGAAGCCAATTTTTTGTTCTTGCATATTGTTGTTGTTTCTCTATTTCTCTTATGTGTTTGTGGTATTAAGGGGAGCACCCTTCATCAAGTGGTATCAGAGCAGGAGTTCTTGAGTGTGTAAATAGATCGCCGACTGTGAGGCAGTTTGCACCAGGACCGTGGCTAGGGTTTCAGCGCGCATCGCAAAAATGCCTCCACGAAGGGAACGTGGCGGAAGAGCTGGTGTTGTAACACCTGAGGTTAGAGAGCTGCAGAGACAAGTGCGAGCAAGACAAGAAGAGATTCATAGAGGAATGAATCTTAATGTCAGAGACGAAAGCGAGGATGAAGCCGAAGAAGAATATCAAGAAGGAGAAGCTGAAATTGTGAACCAGGAGGAAGAAAGACTTTTTCGGGCAATTTCCAAGATTGGGAAAAGACCTAAGATTGAGGTTCCTACATTTTTTGGAAATCTTAACCCAGAGGAATTGATCGACTGGATCAATGAATGTGAGGAATATTTTGAGTATGAAAATGTTGAGGATCCTGATAGGGTCAAATTTGTGAAGGCCAGACTAAAAGGTCATGTGAAGATCTGGTGGCAAGAAATTCAATTGGAGCAAAATAGAAGAGGGAAAGATAAAATCACAAGATGGGATTGGATGGTGGATAAATTGAAGCGGCAGTTCATTCCTGTTGATTATGAGCTTGATCTACTAAAGAAAATGCAAAGTTTGAAGCAAGTAGGAAGATCTATTCAGGAGTATACAGAGGAGTTCTATCGACTCCTCATCAGAACAGGCCATGGAGAAGCTGATAAGGAGAAATTTTCCCGATACCTTAATGGGTTAAGGCCAAGCATTCAAGAGGAGTTGAATCTGGTTCGAATGAACAGTATTGAGGAGGCATACCAATTTGCCCTAAAAGTAGAGGAAAAGCTGAACAAGAAGTTCGAGAGCAGACAAAACGGACGGGGTCACGGTGGACGATCTGGTGGATGGTCATATGGTGGCCGAAATGAAGATCTGAAAAAGAAGGATGAGGCCAGTAGTAGTCAGAATCAGCAAAGAAATAATTCCAATCACTTCCAGGATCAGAATAATAGAGATCAGAGAGGAAGAGGAAGAGGACAAGGATCTGGAAGAGGAGGCTTCCGTGGAACATGTTTTCACTGTGGAGAAGAAGGTCATAGGGTATTTGAATGTCCTCAGTGCCAAGGCAGAATAGACAGGAGAAATGAAGGCCAGGCCAGAGTTGCACATGTAGATGAAGATGCCAGATCATCAAATTTTGAAGATGCTAAAAGAGGAGAAACGTTGATTAATAGAAGAGTCCTGTTGAGTGGTGAGAATGAACCTGAGCAAAGGAGGAGCCTATTTTGCACCAGGTGCAAATGTGAAGGTAAATGTTGTGATGTGATCATTGATAGTGGAAGCACTGACAATTTGGTGTCAGAAGAGATGGTGACAAAGTTGAAGCTCAAGAGACAGAAAAACCCACATCCATATCGGATTGCCTGGGTACAGGATGACCACAAGGTCATGGTCAATGAACAATGCCTGGTGAAGTTCAAGATTGGTGGATACAAAGATGAGGTATTGTGTGATATCATATCTATGGATGCATGTCATATGTTGTTGGGTAGACCATGGCAGTTTGACAGATGTGTTGTACATGATGGTCGTGTGAATACCTATTCCCTGACAAAGGATGGAGTGTGGCATAAGCTAAAACCATTGAAGGAGACTGAAGAAAAGGTATGTGGTAATGCAAGGATAACTTTTGTTGATGGAAGAAATTTCCTAGATGGTATGAGGCATGAGCATGTATGTTTTGCTTTAATTCCAAAAGCTGGTAAAGAGAAAGTAGAAGATGTTCCTATAGAAGTTGCAGATTTGTTGAATGAGTTTCAGGATATTGTATCCGATAACGTGCCTGATGGATTACCACTAGTCAGGAAGATCAGTCATCAGATGGACTTGATCCCAGGAGCGAGTTTACCGAATAAGGCAGCACACAGAATGACACCTGCAGAAAGTGAGGAGTTGAACAGACAAGTACATGAACTGTTACAGAAAGGATTGATCTGTGAGAGTCTGAGTCCCTATGCTGTACCAGCAGTATTAGCACCAAAGAAGAATGGAGAATGGAGGATGTGTATAGATTCCAGAACAATAAACAAGATCACAATCAAGTATAGGTTTCCATTGCCACGAATGGATGATATTATGGATTGTTTGAGTGGAGCTGTGTATTTCTCAAAGATAGATCTGAAGAGTGGATATCACCAGATTCAGATTAGAGAAGGAGATGAATGGAAGACTTCCTTCAAGACAAAGGAAGGACTATATGAGTGGTTAGTCATGCCTTTTGGGCTAACCAATGCACCGAGCACTTTCATGCGGCTCACGAACGAGGTTCTGACAGAATTTCTGGGTAAGTTTGTCATTGTTTACCTAGATGATATTTTGATCTTTAGTAAGACATTGGATGAGCATATGATGCATATTCGTATGGTATTTGAGAAGTTGAGAGAAGAGAAATTGTTGATTAATTTGAAGAAGTGCAGTTTTGTGAAGAAAGAGTTAGTGTATTTGGGATTTGTAGTTTCAGCAGAAGGTCTAAAAATGGACCCAGAGAAGGTACAAGCTATCCTTGAATGGCCTACTCCAAGGAGTGCTACTGAGGTAAGATCTTTTCATGGTCTAGCTAGCTTTTAAAGAAAGTTTGTCAAAAATTTTAGCAGTATTTGTGGACCCTTGACTGAAACAATGAGAGGGGATAGAAAAGAGTTTAAGTGGACTAAAGGAGCAGAAAAGAGTTTTCAATTATTGAAACAAAAAGTTACAGAACAACCTGTTTTAGCACTTCCAAATTTCAATAAGGTGTTTCAAGTAGATTGTGATGCTAGTGGTACTGCAATAGGAGCTGTTATGAGCCAAGAAGGTAAACCTGTTGCTTATTTCAGTGAGAAGTTAAATGATGCCAAGAGGAAATATTCTGTTTATGATCAAGAATTTTATGCTATATTTCAGGCATTAAAGAAGTGGAGACATTATCTACTTCCTAAGGAGTTTGTTTTTTATACTGATCATCAAGCTTTGCAATATTTGAATAGTCAAGGAAAATTGAATCAAAGGCATTTGAAATGGGTTGAGTTTTTGCAGAGTTATACATTTGTTTTGAAACACAGGAGTGGAAAGTCTAATAGGGTTGCAGATGCTCTTAGCAGAAGGCAACTATTGCTGACAGAAATGCAGATTGAAGTGGTTGGGTTCAAGGAACTCAAGAATTTGTATCCCGAGGATCCTGATTTTGGTGAAGCTTGGAAAGCTTGTACAGAACCTGTTACTCTAGACAGGATGAAATGGTTGTATTTCATCATCCAGGATGATATGCTATTTAGAGGGAGTCAGTTGTGCATTCCATGAAGTTCTATGAGGGAGAATCTCATCAAGAAGAAGCATAGCGGAGGATTGGCTGGACATTTTGGTCATGACAAAACCCTTTCTTTGGTTAGTGAGAATTATTATTGGGCACAATTGCAGCAAGATGTGAAGAAGTTTGTACAGAGTTGTAGATTATGTCAGATGGCGAAAGGAGTGAAGCAGAATACAGGGTTGTATCAGTCATTACTTGTGCCAGAGAAGCCTTGGGAGGATATCAGCATGGACTTTGTTCTTGGTTTACCGAGGACACAGCGGGGACATGATTCAATTTTTGTAGTGGTTGACAGTTTTTCAAAGATGGCACATTTCATTCCCTGCAAGAAGACTAATGATGCTGTTCATGTAGCAGAATTGTTTTTTAGAGAAGTAGTGAGACTTCATGGTTTGCCAAAGACCATAGTTTCAGAACGGGACACTAAGTTTGTTGGAAATTTTTGGCGTACATTGTGGAAGAAGTTGAAGATAGATTTGAAGTTTAGTTCATCACATCATCCACAGACTGATGGACAGACAGAGGTGGTGAATAGGAGCTTGGGAAATTTGCTGAGATGTTTGGTTGGAGATAAGCCAACAGGATGGGATTTGATTTTACCACAGGCGGAATTTTCATACAATAATTTTGTCAACAGGAGCACTGGTAAATCACCATTCCAGATTGTATATGGAAGTAGTCCAAGAAATGCATCTGAATTGAGGAAGATAGATAAAGGAGAAATAAGTAGTGCTGAAGCTGAGGATTTTGCAGAACACTTGAAGAATATCCATGAGGAGGTGAGGAAGCATATTACCAAGATGAATGCACAGTATAAGGCTAAGGCAGATGAGAAAAGGAGGTATAAGGAATTTCACGTTGGTGATGAAGTCATGGTTCATTTGCGGAAGGAACGGTTTCCAGTTGGTACATATAACAAGCTGAAAATGAAGAAGTTTGGACCATGTAGGATACTGAAGAAACATGATTCAGGAAATGCATATGAGGTAGAATCGCCTACTGAGCTAAATATTTTGCCAGTGTTTAACATTTCAGATCTGACAGAGTATCATGAAGGAGGTGTTGAAGATGAGATCACAGCAGCACAGTGGAGTATTCCAGCCACTAGTTTAGACACTAAGGAGATCGAAGATATACTGGACAATCATGTTGGTAGAAGCACAAGGAACATGACATATGAAGAATATCTGGTCAAATGGAAAGGATGACCTATTGAAGATTCATCATGGCTGACAAAGGAAGAGGTTAGCCGTCTTGGTTTTCCTCTACACACTTGAGTCGTGACAAGGTCACTTCTCAAATTACCCCGAGTGTCTGATGCAGGAGCATCCTGGGTGTAAGAGCAATCTTGCATCACCCAAAAATATTTCTAGTTTTGTATTCAATAAGGGCTATTTTGTGCAGAGCTGCTATTTATGAAAAGTTACTATTTTTGGTAATTTTTGTATGTGCTCAGAATGATCTGATTTCTTTCTTGGAGGTTCATTTTGGTCATATAAGTCTGCCAGTAAGGTTTCATTGCCAGATATGGTGTATATTGGAAGATATTGAAGATTTTCGGTATTGGTAGCAGGGTACAGAAACTTTGAACTCAGTTTTGAAGGCTTTAGAGGCCCCGAATGAGGTCAAAAATTTGGGTGACGAGCGCTTGCGCTGGTCAAGCCTATAGAGCGCTTCGTGGCATTTCCGAAATAGGGTTATAATAACCGAGCGGGTCAACTGGTGATGACTTATGGTCTTTGGAAGTTGGGCCACCTGAAATGGTGAAAAATAATTTTCTTCAAAATTTCTATTCGGGTTTCAAAGGTTATCTTGAGCCGACTATGATGTAATAAAATGTAAAATAAAATAATTCTAAGTTGGTCGGCCTTATTGGTTAAAATTCTGGAACCTTCCCAAGTGGTGGAAAATTGCCTATATAAGGAAGGCTGTATTATTGTCTTAGGCAGTTCAGAATAGTTCTGGGTAGTAGATCTGGGTAATAGTTTGAGGCTTTGTCCTACAAAATATTGTAAGTGAATGCCCATGTGTCTTTGCATATTGTAATTCTGAAAGTTTGTAATTCCACATTTGTGGAGATAATAAGAAGCCAAATTTATGTTCTTGCATATTGTTGTTGTTTCTCTATTTCTCTTATGTGTTTATGGTATTAAGGGGAGCACCCTTCATCAAAAGAACCTCATTGAGAAACTAAAAAACAAATTGGAAGATATGAGATCTGAAAAGGAATCCAAATTTCTTATTGAAGATTGTGATGACAAATTGGAAAAAGAAAATGAGATCCTTAAGCATGAACTCAAGATAGAAAATTTGAAGCTTAGTTTGAAAGATGGAAATGGAAAAAATGAAGTAAATCTAAAATCTGAAAATGAAAGTCTAAAGACTGAAAATGAAGGTCTGAAATCTAAACTTTCTAAAGTTACATCTGAACTTGAGAAAGTCAATTTGCAGTATGATGAACTTGAGAAATACAATAAGATTGTGAAAGTTGAACTGACTCAATCCAAACAACAAGTTGAAAGGCTATATTCAACTTGTGAGAATATTGATGAACAAATATCTTATTAGAAACCATTCTATGATAAGACTTGTCTTGGATTCAACACTTTCAAAGAAAATGATGAAGGCAAGGAACCAGATCTAAAGATATCTGAAAGCATAGATGAGAAGAAGCCTGATGAGATCAACAAATCTGAAGGCACACCTAAAGAAGAAGAATCACCGAAGCAAGAGGAATCACCTAAAGGTATGCAAAGAGAATTCAAAGGTAGATGTTTTTCTTGTAATACTATTGGTCATATGAAGAGAGATTGCATAGGTAAACAATTTAAACTTCTAACTGGTTATTGTTACAATTGTCATGGTTTTGGACATAGAGCTATTGAATGCAGGAAACATAAATTTATTGAGAATAATGATGGTAGTAGAATGTTTAGGAATACTAACAATGCAAATAAGAAACCTACTGAAGATATGAATAGAAGAAGTGTAGTAGTATGTTATAGATGCAACAAGGTTGGACACATTTCTAGAAACTACAAATCACAAATCAATCAACCTGGACCAAGATACAAAAATAATGGAATTGTTTGTTAGATATGCAACAAGATTGGACATACAACAAGGCTTTGAAAAATGAACAATAGAGTTTTTCATCCTAATCCTAACTCCAGGAATCATGCAAGAAGAAATGAAGATGCTAGTAACAATCAAAAATGATGTTGTAGTAATTTAGATGAAGTAAATTTTACCAAAAGCATAGATCAAGGAAACATATTCAACATTGAAAGTAATCAGGAAGGTGAAGTATTGAAAGGTAAGAATGAATCTTTACCTGGCCTATCTCAAAGTACTTAATTTATTTAAATTACAGTAGAGTAGGAACTTAGATTTAGTTTAGAAGTAGATATATGATGAATTGAGTCTTGCGCAATTAAGGCAAGGTATTTTTTGATGTTCTAATGCTATGGTTAAGAGCACAAAGAAAAATATTATGTTTTGTGAGATCACAAGAAGTTTTAAGTTTTTTAGGTTAGCAGAGAAATTTTTGGAAAGAAGCAGCAAAAGAATTGAATGCGATGTCAGATCTAAGTGAAATTGAATTAATAAAAGGTTATGATCAGTATTATTTGATCATCAAAGTGAATTCAAGTGTCAAGGAGATTGGAAAGGAGTGATTTAAAGCATTTTGCAAGGATTTGGAGAAGAATTGTGTGTTGAATCTACGCAAGCCCTAAAATCACAAAATTGATGTATTTTACTTGACAAATCTTTGAATCAGTAATGGCATTTGAAGAAATCATGGATGTTTCCTTAATACACAATGTCAAAGATAAGAATAGACCTAAATTGAAAAGGCAACCAGCAGAACCATTGGAATAAGACCCTAGGATTGCATTATCATCCGTACCAGATGGAGTATTACATTTAGAAAATGTCAGAAGTTATCTTCAATGCAAACTAGAGATAGTGAATGATAGTGATTTTACAGATGAATATCAGAAGATGTAAAATTAGGATATGACACTAAAACAAGGTTTTGAATATTTGGAACATAATGAAATTGTCAAATATGGATTAAAGTATGAATTTGATAATGAAGAATGCACTAAGATCATTTTGAGTAGAATTCATAATGGAAAGTTTTGGCTAGAGGATAGAGTAATAGATATTATAGCTGATTTGATTCATGAAGTCACTAGATTATCTAAGACAACAGCTATTCCTTTTAATGAGAAAAACATGAGGAAAACAATCCTTGACAACACTAATTCATCCTATAATGCTAGAGGAATTGTGATTAGCAAGATCAAAAAAGTTAATGTGAGATACATATGCAAGATCCTAACTACTAAGTTTTGTGCTAATTCAAGAGAAGATGACATGCTAGCTAGAATGGTACATGCAACTTATCTTATGTGTGTTGATAGGGTACTAGTTGATATGTGTGAAATTCTTAGAATTCAATTGTTTGAGAACTTGGAGAAGATCAAGAAAACTAAGTATTCATAGTTTAGGTTCTCAACCCTAATCACATACATGTTCTTTCATCTTTTGAGGATATTTCCTTACACCATAGGAAATGATTGGAATGATGGACAAACTATAATGGAAAGGATTAATTTAGTATACAGAAAACATGTTATTGATAATGTTAATGAGAGTGCAGTACTTGTTATTAAGACATTTTAAAATATTGTGTCTAGCAGATCAGGGATCCCTAAGTCTCTTGTTGAAAAATATAAAGATGATATATGTTTTATGGTGGATACTGACTTTACCTATATTGAAGTAGTAGAGCCTAGAATAGAGTTCATAGACCTTCTTGGCTATGAAATATCTGAGGTAGAGACTGAAGAGTATGTTAGCAGACTACTGAAGTGTAAGTTGGACACTCACTATAATAGGTTTGGAACATTTGAGGAGAAATTCAACTCCACAAAGATTCTAATTGAAGAAAAACAATCTAAGAAGAGAGTTGAGAGCACTATTAAGAAAATCTTAAAGGATACAAGAATGATAGAGAGAGAATTTTTGGTAGCAAAGTAGATAGTAGCAGCAATCAGAGAGAGTGGATAAAAGGAAGTTTTGTCTATCCCTCCTTTATCATAAATTGCAGTGCCACAAGAAGAACCACAAGTAACGGTGAAAGTGGAAGTACCTGAGAAGGACATAGAAACAAAGATGTCTACTAGATCCACTTCCTCCACACTGAGAAAAAGAGTTAAGGAGAGTACCAATAGACCAGGAAAGAGGCATAAAACTCTAGTGCAACCTATTCCAAGAAAGATTGCAGAAGTTAAAGATGATGTCACCACTAAGAAGAAATCTTGGAAACCAAAAGTTGAAAAGCTTAATGAGAAGATTATTGAGAATGGTGACTTTGTAAGAATGAACAAATATTATGATCTTTATGATTATACTAATAGAATTAATCTAGAGAATGTAGTTGTGAAGCACATGATCTTGACTGGCAAGAAGTTTGATACTATAAAAGGATAGATACCTGATGACTTGTATAATAAACTTCTAAATAGGAAGAAGAGAGCATCAGATGAAGAGACAACTATCAGAGAAAAGCTTGTGAGGAATCTTTTTGATATAAGAGATGAAACACAATTGAAACAGATCATGAAAGTCCTAAGCACCCATCTGAGAACCAAAAGGAGAATAATTTAGATTATGGGAGGCAGGTATGAAGAAGTAAATTCTGAGATTGAATATGAAATTATCAATGTTATGACAAAATATGTTGGAGAATCATCAATTGTAGTAGAGCAAGTAGGTGAGAAATTACAAGAGGAAATTCCCTCTTCTCTAGCTATTAATATTTAAGATGAAAAAATGAATGTAGAAGGTACACAAATCACCTTGGATACTGATGAAAATGTATTCAAGAATTTGGAGAACATTGTTGACAATTCAGCCTTTGAGGAACATGAAGCTATAAAAGAAGAAGAGATGACAGAGACCACTATTGTGGAACCACCAATTACAGAAGAATAAATTCCCCTTCCCACCAAAGAAGATATCAGTCTTACTCCTGAGACTAGAAAGAAGACTCAAATTGGCTCCATGATTGAGCATTTGGGAAAAGAAGTAGATGATGATGATCAGTTGGAACTAATTACATCCTTGAAAAAAATAAGTGGTAAGAATAAGAAGGTGAAGAGTCTTGAAGGGTGTCTGAAGGAACTAATTGAGAAATTACAAAGTATTGTGACTACACAAATTTTAGAAGCAGACCCTATGGAGAAAGTAAATAAGGTAATGAGCACCTTTGATGATGAATTCACAAATCTAGCTGGTATTGCAAAAGTGAAAGTGCAAGTAGACTATGACGCTAAAATGCTTTTAAACATCAGTCAGTATATTAGTAATGATATTAATACATGTGATATCTATATCAAGGATTTGAGGAAGCATTTGGAAATAGGAAAATCTTTGTACATACAGTGTACAAAATCATAAACTTTGACATCTGAGGAGGACCAGAAGATAAAATTGAAGGAAGCGAAGATTCTAAATGAAACAAACCTTCTATCTAGTCCTAATGTGAAGTTATATAATGTTGAGAAGAAAGTTAGGCAACTTTATGATGAAATCAGAGTTGTGCAAGATGAGAATGACAAGAAATTGAGAAGAAACATTGTTTTGAGAGAGCATGCTTCTATGAAGATGAGCATAATTGAAGAATACTTGGAAGATTGTCTTTCATCAAAGACATCTTTTCAGAAATTTAACTTTGAAAACCTCCAAGCATGTGAAATTGCTTCTTATGGACTGAGCGCACTACTTAATGTGGCAGATTCCATTAAGAAATCATGGGAGAAGGATATAGAAGCTCTGCAATAAGTAAATTGAGGTATACCTTTTTGTGACCCTCCCTACCTTATTTTGTCATTATTGTCAAAGGGGGAGAGATATATAGAAGAAAATTGATAGTATATGATAAGGGTTGTTACTCTTAGGGGGAGTACTATATTAGAGGCAATAATTTTTTGAGGAGTTATAAGGATAGTGTGTATTTTATACTATGGCCACAAGTTTGAACATTTTTGAGATTTTGAGTTGAACACTTAGCCAATTTTCTCATATGTTGCCACCAATGATAAAAGGGGGAGATTGTTGGAAATTTGGCTAAGTTGATTACATAGATGTTGTCATTGTGGAAACATATGATGCACATGAAGATTGCATAGGTTATAGAGCAAGTATGACAGAGCGCATTGCAAATTTGTCTATGTGTGAGACAATATTTTGCCAATGAACTTGGACACAATTTTTGTTTGCGACATTCATAGGAGTAAGTTCATTGCTTATGCAATTTAACATATACTCCATGATGTCTATTGATCACCCATCTTAGAGTGCAAGTCAGTAATGCATGTACAGAAGAAGTTATGACATTTTTATCAAAGACAGTGTGAAGCCGACATGATAGAATATGAAGACAGAACTAATAAAGAGTTAAGGGATTATTTTTTTTATCAAAATAATGACTTAACAATATAAAGGGATGACATCCTAGATGTTAACTCTTGGATAAAGCTATTGATATAAATGTAAATGTAAATGTAATTGTAATTGTAATTGCAACAGTAAGTAGTATTATTGAAAGAAGGACAAGTGATATGATGCGAAGTATATGAAGCATATGTAATAGTGATAGTGAAAGAGTAGTGAAGTGATATTGATGCAAGAAGTATAAGGTTATGTATCTTAACCTACTTTTTAATTAGTGTATATTGTACATTACTTGTTTGGGTAGTGGGCTCATCTGGTAATCATATTTTGTACTATAACTCCTAATAGGGTTGAGGCTTCTAACAAGGCCTATAGTCCCTTAATCAGGACTGATACACTATATGCTTGTAATAGACTCCTAACAAGGTCAACATCCTTAACATGATACTTTTGATTAGTGGATCTTTGTGGGTACCATCCCCATCGGGGTTTTCCCTTGGCCAGGGTTTCCTCGAGAACAAATAATGTGTTATGAGTTCTTTATTGTTATGCATGTTGTTTAGCTTCTTATGTTATGCATGTATAAAGATAATCTATTATATCCATAATTGGGCAAGAGATAAAGTTTGTAGAATACTAATTCACCCCCCTATTAGTATTCCCTATTTCTAACATATTTTTCATGAATTAAGTACTTTGAGATGGGTTAGGTAGAGATTTACTCTTACCATTAGATACTTCACCTTTTCGATTACCTTTAGTGCTAAATATATCTCCTTGATCTATGGCTTTAGAAAACTTCACTTCTTCTAAATTACTATAGCATCCTCTTTAACTATTACTTGCATTTTAATTTGTCCTTGCATGACTTCTAGGGTTAGGGTTAGGATGAGAAACCCTATTATTCATTATGAAAAACCTTTTTGTATGTCCAATCATGTTACATATTTAAAAAACTATTCCATTGTTTCCATATCTTGGTCCTGATTGGTTGATTTGTGATTTGTGATTTGCAATTTCTAGCAATGTGTCCAACTTTGTTGCATCTATAACACACTACTCTATTTCTTCTATTCATATCTTTAGTAGGTTTCTTATCTACATGGTTAGTATTTCTAAACATTCTACTACTATTATTGTTCTCAACAAATTTAGGTTTTCTACATTCAATAGCTCTATGTCCAAAACCATGACAATTATAACAATAACCATTAAGAGGTTTAAATTGCTTACTAGTACAATCTTTCTTCATATGACCAAAAGTATTACATGCAAAACATCTACCTTTAAATTCTCTTTGCGTACCTTTAGGTGACTCTTCTTGTTTAAGAGGTCCTTCTTTAGGTGTATCTTCAAATTTGTCAACTTCATTAGACTTATTTTCTTCTATGATTTCAAAAAATTTCAGATTTGGTTCCTTGCTCTCTTTACTCTCTTTAGATGAGTTAAATCTAAGACCAGTTTTATCATAGAATGGCTTTTGATAAGACAATTGTTCATCAATCTTCTCACTTGTGGAATATAGTCTCTCAAGTTGCTGCTTAGATTGAGTCAGTTCACCTTTCACAATTGTATTGTACTTCTCAAGTTTAGCATTTTACAATTTGGTTTTCTCAAGTTCAGATGTCACTGCACAAAGTTTAGATTTTAGATCTTCTTTCTCAGATTTAAGATTTTCATTTTCAGATTTTAGATTTTCTCCATTCTTGCTATTTCCATATTTAAAATTCAACTTCAGATGTACTAACTTTAGTTCATGTTTAAGTGTCATGCCCCTGACAGTTCCAGACTTTATTTTCTATGTTATGTTATGTTAGATACCTTTGAGTTCAAACTCTAATTATGTTCTTTTGAACTTGGTTATTTGGATTAAATATGTTATCTCTGTTATTCTGCCAGTCATTCAGGCAGTTATGTCTAATTCTGTCGCTTTATGAGTCCTATTCTGATGACAGAATTGGCTTAGACTAAATTTTGAATAGTGGTTTGATTATGAAATAAGGACAAACTTTATGGTTAGTTAATTGTCTGATTATTGATTCATTGTTTCGGAATCCTTAATAATATGTTAGATATGTTTAGAAATGGTTACATTATCATTATTAACTGTATCTTGATGTGTATAGATAGTATTTAGAGTTCTATTGTTATTTAACGTTAATCATATTCTGAATTCAAAATAAATGAATTTGTATATATGTCTTTTATACATATAACTATGAGAGAATGTTTTGTAAGAATGTGGTATTTCATTTACTAAAACTATGTGAATTAACTAAGTTAGTATATCCTATGGTATATGTTAGTAGGAGGTTAGTGTGTTTTAGTGTTAGTTAATTGACATTGGAATGCGCTGTTATCTTGATGTTTAAGTTAGTATATATGACTAATGTTATTGGCAAAGACATGAATTAACCTATTCCTAAGTCTTTTATTATATTCTGGCTCGAAACATGACTTACGACAGGGTTTTAATGCACTTGCTTTTGCATTGAGGTGTTAGTGGGTTTAAGCTATTTTTCGGGTTGTGGAATGGTACTATTTTGGACATTTGGCAGCAAGTGGGTTTGCGTTCACTGCAAGAGATAAGCTTGCATTGAATGAACTTGTTGAAGGAAATTCATTATTATGTTTTATGAACGCCATTTGCTCTAGTTAAGGAATTGCAGTTTGTTTATGACTCCATTCTTTTTACCATGTTATGCTGCGGCATTTTGGGTGAACAGTTGGTTATCAACCCACGTTATTGTTATATTCTTCATCATAAGTGGCATGGAATGAAAGGGATATTCATGACAAAGATAAACCCTTCTGTTCATGGTCATTTAGGAAGTTGGGTGTTTGTTACTATTATCTCTGCATTTTGGGCTCTCTTGGACGGCATTTTGGCATTTTGGGAAGCTCACTTGGTAGGAGCTAGCTTTGGCATTTCAGTTTTGGATATCTTCCTCATACGAATACCAGGTAGGGGCATCTCTTACCTTAAACTCTGTTTCCATTTTATGAATCTACAAATGAAATAATGGAATGTAGGTTACTACTATCTGTTAGTCAATAAAATGTGAAGTTCTGTGTTTGTACATTTTGTGAGTTCGGTCATGAATCAGTCTTTTCTTTTTAGGATAGAATAGAAGTTAATCTAGTTACTTAATGTTGTGAATAGTGGGGAAATGTGGAAACATACGACTGTTTAGCAAGTGTTTTGGGTTTAGTGTGGTATTAAACACATATCTTTTATATGCTATGTTCAAGCATAATGTAACAAGGGATATCTATGTTCTGAGTATGAAGTTTTCAATGTTTTAGTTAAGTCTGTGTTGATCTATGGATTATATATATGTAGATGTTATATGGATATATCCTTGTGTGTTAGGGTATCGATGTTTACTTGCATAGGATAGTGTTAAGGGAGGTAGTCGGGTTTGATAATTAACATATCAATATAGTATGGAACCAACATGAGTTTGTGTTAAAACTTTTGTAATGGTCTTCTCGCACTGTAAATGTTGTTAGGGCATTGTAGTATCATCTCGCATTCGGTTTGTATAGACTTGGTTAGAAGATGATATCGGGTTTATCTATCATTGTTATTAACTAAATTTTGGTATCAATGTTTGATCTTAAGCTTAAAGGGAAAAGGGAATTAATGGTATTTCATAGTGTTTTGGATACCTGTCATATTTAGTGTTTACACTTGTAACATAAGTGTGGATTAAAGTTTTCTTTTGGGCGAACCCCTTTGGTTATCTGGTGTCGTTCTTTTTTTTGTCAAAATGTTGTTTGCCACTGTATGTATCAGTTATTAAAGGAATGTGGATGTCTTGGTTATGTCAAACTTGATTACGAGTTTTATGATCATCAGTAAATAACACCAGTGTGTATTATAGTTGTTACGACATTAGGAAATGTTAAGGGATTTATAGGAAAGACAATTCCTATCTTGTACAGACTGTAAGGAAAAGAAAAGAAACACTTTGGTAATTTGATTAAGAGGTAGAAGTCGGTTATTTTCTATCATTATTTTATATATTCGGCAGATTAGTAGTATAATAAGGTAGTTGTTATCTATGACAGCACTATGAAAATTAGTGTGGTTTTCTAATGCATATTCATGGACTTAAACTATTATTTACAGTTTATGCAATTAAATATATAATAGATGATATAATTGTCATTCTAAAATATTAATTACAAGCTTATATGATTACATAAACATATATATATACCTGCTAGGATATGTATATGTATACACAGCCATGGTGTAAACATGTACATACGTCAACACGTATATAGTAGATGCTATGACTGTCAATCTGAACTATTAATTACAAGCTTATATAATTATGTATTCATATATACATATACCTGCTGGGATATGTATATGTATACACAAGCCATGGTGTATACATGTACATACGCCAACATGTATATAAATGGTATAAACTTGTAATTAATAGAGGAGGGTGTATGGCCATTTAGTTTAATAATTCAGTTATGGTAAACTAGTATGTTTGTTAAAAGTGATGGGTGTTGTGTTGATTCAGTTGATGTATGATTATGTTAGTTCTTTTCTATTTAATGGAAACATGATTTGGATATGGATATTTTATTGAACAGTTACAGATTTAATGTTAAGTTAATATGGAGATTATTTTGATTAGATTTGTGTTGGAGAAAGAGTTGTGATCTTTTCATCTTTCATGAAACATCATGTTTATGAATGTATGTTAAGGGATATGGTAATATGGCTTTATAATGGATTTCTGTTTGCTATTTCAATTTTGTAAATTGATGCATTAGAAACAGAATGTTAGTGAAATTGTGTTATGTAGTTCATTTCACTACTTTCATCGATAGCTAGATCAAGTGTTTTTTTGAGATAATGCAAGAATGATCCATAGATTGGGGGCTGACACTAGTCTAGTACCTTGTGATGATAGAATTTCTGTTAGTTGTGACTGACACTAGTCTATATCCTTATGGGAAAGAATTTATGTTAGTTGTTTAATTAAGTGATAATTATAAATTCAAGGGTTATGGGTTTTCAATTAACAAAGATAAAACAGTATGGTTTCATCAGACATAATGGATTACTACGAGGTTCCTTACAGATACATAGCGTATGTCCTTATGTGGACACCCATGAACTATTGGATCATTGCTTGTCATTTTCTTTGTGAGTTTATTTCTGTTAGAAAGAAATTCAGTGCTTGATGATTTTGGTGTAATATGAAATTATGTTATTTAGATTTCAATTACATCTGTATTTAATCTGCATAAATGTTATATTGTACTGACTTATATGGTTGCAGATATTTGGAGATGATTTGTTTTCTTTATCATTGTGACTGAGCCCTATTTGCTCTTTGCATTTGTGTTCATTTGGGTTTTCAAGTTTTAGATGGATAAATCAATGAATATGGGATAGTGGATAGCAGTTGTTAAGTTTTATGGGAAACAGATCATTTCATGGATATTAGTTATCAGATCTATTCGTAGAATGTAATGGATTTGGAAATAAGAAATTTTGTTTAGAGACTTATTCTTTGAATAAAGAGTATTATTATTATTACTCTGATATAAATTGATTGTAAACTATAAAGCTCTTAGAAGCTGTTGTTTTCATTATATGTAATCAGATTGTTCTTTTTAAAAAAAATTATTGTCATGGTTTTATGTGATTTATTTATGGTTGTTTCTTCTTTAGTTTCATCTTTTATCTTTAGGTATAGATGGGGTGTTACAGTTGGTATCAGAGCCCAAGTTTAAACACTCAGGGCTTGAGTGTTTTTAAAAGGGTTTTATCATAATGCTTCCTTTAGTGATGTTATTGAGCTTTTCTATAGGATTTCAAGCATGCCTCCTGTCACACGAGGAGCACAAAGGCGTGGTGACCCAGTTGATGCCGATTTAGGCAGAGGTAGGGGTGGACGACGCAGTCATGGTCATGGCTGAGGTAGAGGTCGAGGTCACCAAGGAATACTTGGTGATGAACAAGTTGATCCTTTAATAGGAATGGATCAGGAAGATCGAGAGGAACCTCAGGTTGAAGTCCTCCAATGGATTATTGATATGTTGGATAACATTGAAGCTAGGAACAATGTTCCAGATGGTGTAGCAAATGCTCATGTTATACGAGTCCCAGTGGCAGAAGATCCTGTTATCAGGACTCAATTAAAAGACCTTTCTAAGCTCAAAGGACCATATTTCAATGGAACAGAGGGTGGTGCTGAAGCTGAAGCATGGCTCTTGAACATCAAAAGATGTTTTATTCTCCATGATTATCATGGTAATGTGAAGGTTCATTGGATCATAATGCAGCTGAGATCCTTTGCTTCCATATGGTGGAATATGGAACTTGAACAACTTGGAATTCTCATCTCTCAGGTTACATGGGAGCTTTTCATAGAAAGATTTTGTGAAAGATTCATGTCGGATTATTGGCAGCAAACTTGATCCGAAGAATTCTTCAGCATTTCTGAAGGCAATTCAACAGTGGAAATGCATGAGAGGAGGTTTTTCCAACTGAAGAAATATTCTGGTTGGTTAGAGAATGATAAGCCTTTGGTACAACACTTCATTAGGGGTTTGAACCCTAAAATTGGAGAAGAAGTGAGAACTTTCAAACCTAAGATAGTGAAAGAAGTTGCTGATCAAGCCAAGCTCACTAAATTGAAGTCAGGATTTTCAGCCAAGGGATCTGTGAATCCACCAACTCAAAGCAGTGGGAAGAATCAGAAACCTTATCAAGATAATATCAAGGCATTTTCTAGTGGATCAAGTGGTAAATTTCAGAAGAGGAAGTTTGAAAAATTTTCCAAATCAAACAAGAGTTTCAAGGTTCCTGAGCAACCTAAGTCCTTTAAACCAACTCAAAGTGTACAACAGAGTTATGCATCACCTCTAGTGAACTCATCACAGGATAAAAGTACCAAGAGAGAAGCAGAGTGTTGGCAATGTGGGCAATTGGGGCATTTGCAATGGAATTGTCCCCTTCGAGGCAATAGTCAGGTCAGGTCTAAAGCCATAGGTTATGAGGCTACTGTTGGTGATTCTAGAAGGAATCATCACATCTTTGCTACTATGGATCAGAAACAAGCAGATCATCAGAACGCTGTGATTGAAGCTAGAGGTAATTACAAGGGTAAGAAGATCTCTATTTTATTTGACTCTGGTGCCACTGGCTCTTTTATTTCTTCCAAATTGGTTAAGCAATGTGCAATTCCTATGAGTAAAGTTGTATTGGCATGGCAAGTCAAGTTGGCATCAGGGACAAAAGTCAAATCAGGGTTTATAGCTGAAAATTGTAAGGTTCAATTTAAGGCTTTTTCTACTATACTTAACCTTAGGGTTATTCCTTTAGGTTCTTATGACATTATTCTGGGTATGGATTGGTTAGAGCAATGCCAAGTTGTCATCGATTGTAGAGAGAAGACTATTAGGTGTATCAATGATAATGGTACAATCAAGATTATTGCAGGTGTTAAGAGGCCTATGTCAGTCAGAACTATTTTTGCTAAGCAACTTCAGAGATGTTTTCAAAAGGGATGCAAATTGTTTGCTATTTCTATCAATGATTTTAATGAACCAGTTGCATGGAACACCAGCTTAGATCATCCAATTTTGAATGAATTCTTAGATGTATTTATTATGGAGAGTCCGAGAATCCCACCTAAAAGAGAAATTGATTTTAGGATTGATCATTTGCCGGGAACCGAACTGATTTCCAAGACTCCTTACCATATGACCGCTCAAGAATTAGTGGAACTCAAAGTTCAACTTGAAGAACTCCTTGAGAAGGGACTTATCAGACCTAGTGTTTCACCTTGGGGAGCACCTGTTATCTTTGTCAAGAAGAAGGATGGATCTTTGAGGCTTTGTATCGACTATAGACAACTGAACAAAGCTACCATCAAAAATAGATATCCTTTGCCTCACATCGATGATTTGTTTGATCAAGTGAAGGGTGCCAAGGTGTTTTCCAAGATTGATCTCAAATTTGGATACCATCAGTTAAGGATTCAAGAAGCTGACATTCATAAAATAGCTTTTCACACAAGGTATGGGCATTATGAATTCATGGTAGTGCCATTTGGGTTGACTAATGCACCATCAATATTCATGAGTTTAATGCAGGGAGTATTCAGGATTTTCTTAGACAAGTTTGTAGTAGTGTTCCTTGATGACATTTTGGTATATTCTAACTCCTTGGAGGAGCATGAGCAGCATTTGAGGCAAGTCTTTGAATGTCTCCACAAGAACAAGCTATATGCCAATCCTGAAAAATGTGAATTTTTCAAAACTGAAATAAGTTATTTGGGTCACATTATTACAGGAGATGTAATAGCTATTGATTCTGCTAAGATCAGGGCAATTGTAGAATGGCAAACTCCTACCAATGTATCTGAAGTACGAAGTTTTATGGGACTGGCTAGTTACTACAAAAGATTTGTGGCTAATTTTTCAAAGATAGCCCATTCCATTACTTCTCTCTAGAGAAAGGGTAAGAAATTCATCTAGTCAAATAAATGTGAAGAAGCATTCCAACATCTAAAGGAACATTTGACAAGTGCACCAATTTTAGCGGTACCTGATCCTTCTAAGGAATTTGTTGTGTGCACCGATGCCTCATTGGATGGTTTAGGGGCTGCCTTGATGTAGGACGGCAGGGTCATTGCTTATGAATCCTAGAAACTAAAGGATCATGAAATTAATTATCTTACTCATGATTTGGAACTCATAGCAGCGATTCATGCTTTGACCAAATGGTGACATTTTCTTCTTGGTCAACATTTTGAGCTTCATACCGATCATAGAAGTCTACAATATTTGTTCATGCAACCCAATCTTAATGCACGTTAGTGCAGATGGATGGAGTTTTTGTGTGAGTATGACTTCAAAATGAAGTATATTCAGGGTAAAGAGAACAAAGTAGTAGATGCTCCTAGTAGAAGGCATCATGAACTCTCTTCTTTGACCCTCACAATTGATTAGAAAGAGAAAATACTTCTGAATTTGGCTACTGATCCTTGGTATTTCGATGTCAAAGCAGTGATTGATAGTGGCAGTGTATTAGAAGGTAGATTTGAGGGTTATTCTATCAACACTGAAGGATTAATGACTTACCGAGGCAGCATATATGTGCCAGAAGTTGGGGATCTTTGGAACCTAGTTATGACTGAAGCACATAAGGCACCTTATTCAGAACATCCTGGTGTGAAGAAGATGCATGCTGATCTTAGGCAGCATCACTACTGGCCGAGTATGAAGAGGGATATTGCTGATTTTGTGGCTAGATTCTTGGAGTGTTAGAGAGTTAAAGCTGAGCATCAACATCCAGCTAGTTTACTTCAATCTCACAGTGTGCCTGAATGGAAATGGGATACCATATCCATAGATTTCATAGTGGGGTTACCATTTTCAGCTAGGCGACATGATGCCATTATGGTTGTTGTTGACCGGTTAACCAAGGTTGCCCATTTTATTCCTATAAGATCCACTTATAATGCTGCATCTGTGGCACGGATTTATATGGAATAGGTTGTTAAGCTACATGGGATTCCTAAGAAGAACATATGTAATAGGGATTCAGTTTTTATGTCATCTCTCTGGAGGTCTTTGCAGCGTGAATTAGGTACTCAGCTGAACTTTAGTTCCGCATATCATCTTGAAACTGACGGACAAACTGAGCGTGTCAATCAGATTTTGGAAGACATGCTTAGAATGTATGTGATGGATAGGCAAAATAGATGGGAAGAGTACTTGCATTTGGTTGAATTTTCTTACAATAATGGATACCACAGTTCTATAGGTATGGCTCCTTTCCAGGCTTTGTATGGAAGACCGTGTAGAACACCTTTAAGCTGGGACAATCTTGAAGATAGAATTCTATTGGGTCCCGAGATGCTTCAGGATTTAGAATAGCAGGTTAAGCGCATTAGAGAATACCTATCTATAGCTCAGGACAGGCAAAAAAAGTATGCAAACCTGCATAGGATTGAACGTCAATTTGAGGTTGGGAATAAGGTATTTCTTCAGGTTAGACCCTAGAAAAGTCCTATTAAGTATGGTAAAGGGTCAAAATTGTCTCCAAGGTTTGTGGGACCATTTGAGATCCTAGAACGAGTGGGTCCAGTTGCCTAAAGACTTGCTTTGCCACCTAGTCTTTCATGAATTCATGATGTATTTCACATTTCCGTCTTAAGGAAATATATACTTGATATTGCACATGTGTTGAATTGGAAAAATTTACAGGTGGTAGATGGTCAACTGATGTTGGAGCCAGTGCAGATCATCCAGCAAAGAGAGCTAAATCTGAGAGGATGCAAGTGGAGCAGGTAAAGGTGTTATGGGATCTTGATGACATAGCTTCTGCAACTTGGGAAGATGCAGGAGCTATGAGAGCTGCACATCCTCATTTGTTTATAGGCTTTCAGGAGTAACCCTAGAGTGGTGGGGAAGGGTGTCATGCCCCTAACAGTTCCAGACTTTATTTTCTATGTTATGTTATGTTAGATACCTTTGAGTTCGAACTCTAATTGTGTTCTTTTGAACTTGGTTATTTAGATTAAATATGTTATCTTTGTTATTCTGCCAGTCATTCAAGGAGTTATGTCTAATTCTGTCGCTTTATGAGTCCTATTCTGATGACAAAATTGGCTTAGACTGAATTTTGAATAGTGGTTTGATTATGAAATAAGGACAAACTTTATGGTTAGTTAATTGTCTGATTATTGATTCATTGTTTCAGAATCCTTAATAATATGTTAGATATGTTTAGAAATGGTTACATTATCATTATTAACTGTATCTTGATGTGTGTAGATAGTATTTAGAGTTCTATTGTTATTTAACATTAATCATATTCTGAATTCAAAATAAATGAATTTGTATATATGTCTTTTATACATATAACTATGAGAGAATGTTTTGTAAGAATGTGGTATTTCATTTACTAAAACTATGTGAATTAACTAAGTTAGTATATCCTATGGTATATGTTAGTAGGAGGTTAGTGTGTTTTAGTGTTAGTTAATTGACATTGGAATGCACTGTTATCTTGATGTTTAAGTTAGTATATATGACTAATGTTATTGGCAAAGACATGAATTAACCTATTCCTAAGTCTTTTATTATATTGTAGTTCGAAACATGACTTACGGCAAGATTTTAATGCACTTGCTTTTGCATTGAGGTGTTAGTGGGTTTAAGCTATTTTTCGAGTTGTGGAATGGTACTATTTTGGACATTTGGCAGCAAGTGGGTTTGCATTCACTACAAGAGATAAGCTTGCATTGAATGAACTTGTTGAAGGAAATTCATTGTTATGTTTTATGACCGCCATTTGCTATAGTTAAGGAATTGCAGTTTGTTTATGACTCCATTCTTTTTACCATGTTATGCTATGACATTTTGGGTGAACAGTTGGTTATGGACCCGTGTTACTGTTGTATTCTTCATAATAAGTGGCATGGAATGAAAGGGATATTCACGGCAAAGATAAACCCTTCTGCTCATGGTCATTTAGGAAGTTGGGTGTTTGTTACTGTTATCTCTGCATTTTGGGTTCTCTTGCACGGCATTTTGGCATTTTAGGAAGCTCACTTGGCAGGAGCTAGCTTCGGCATTTTGGTTTTGGATATCTTCCTCATACGAATACCAGGCAGGGGCATCTCTTACCTTAAACTCTATTTCCATTTTATGAATCTGCAAATGAAATAATGGAATGTAGGTTACTACTATCTGTTAGTCGATAAAATGTGAAGTTCCGTGTTTGTACATTTTGTGAGTTCGGTCATGAATCAGTCTTTTCTTTTTAGGATAGAATAGAATTTAATCTAGTTACTTAATGTTGTGAATAGTGGGGAAATGTAGAAACATACGACTGTTTAGCAAGTGTTTTGGGTTTAGAGTGGTATTAAACACATATCTTTTATATGCTGTGTTCGAGCATAATGTAACAAGGGATATCTCTATTATGAGTATGAAGTTGTCAATGTTTTAGTTAAGTCTATGTTGATCTATGGATTATAGATATGTTGATGTTATATGGATATATCCTTGTGTGTTAGGGTATCGATGTTTACTTCCATAGGACAGTGTTAAGGGAGGTAGTCGGGTTTGATAATTAACATATCAATATAGTATGGAACCAGCATGAGTTTTTGTGTTAAAAATTTTTTAATGGTCTTCTCACACTGTAAATGTTGTTAGGGCACTGTAGTATCATCTCGCATTCGGTTTGTATAGACTTGGTTAGAAGATGATATCGAGTTTATCTATCATTGTTATTAACTAAATTTTGGTATCACGGTTTGCTCTTAAGCTTTAATTGAGGAAAAGGGAATTAATGGTATTTCATAGTGTTTTGGATACCTGTCATATTTAGTGTTTACACTTGTAACATAAGTGTGGATTAAAGTTTTCTTTCGGGCGAAACCCTTTGGTTATCCGGTGTCATTCTTTTTTTTGTCAAAAGGTTGTTTGCCACTGTATGTATCAGTTATTAAAGGAATTTGGATGTCTTGGTTATGTCAAACTTGATTACGAGTTTTATGATCATCAGTAAATAACACTAGTGTGTATTACAGTTGTTACGACATTAGGAAATGTTAAGGGATTTATAGGAAAGACAATTCCTATCTTGTACAGACTGTAAGGAAAAGAAAAGAAACACTTTGGTAATTTGATTAAGAGGTAGAAGTCGGTTATTTTCTATCATTATTTTATATATTCGGTAGATTAGTAGTATAATAAGGTAGTTGTTATCTATGATAGCACTGTGAAAATTAGTGTGGTTTTCTAATGCATATTCATGGACTTAAACTATTATTTACAGTTTATGCAATTAAATATATAATAGATGATATAATTGTCATTCTAAACTATTAATTACAAGCTTATATGATTACATAAACATATATATATATACCTACTGGGATATGTATATGTATACATAGCCGTGGTGTAAACATGTACATACGCCAACATGTATATAATAGATGTTGTGACTGTCAATCTGAAGTATTAATTACAAGCTTATATAATTATGTATTCATATATACATATACCTTCTGGGATATGTATATGTATACACAAGCCGTGGTGTATACATGTACATACGCCAACATGTATATAAATGGTATAAACTTTTAATTAATAGAGCAGGGTGTATGGCCATTTAGTTTAATAATTCGGTTATGGTAAACTAGTATATTTGTTAAAAGTGATGGGTGTTGTGTTGATTCAGTTGATGTATGATTATGTTAGTTCTTTTCTATTTAATGGAAACATGATTTGGAAATGGATATTTTATTGAACAGTTACAGATTTAATGTTAAGTTAATATGGAGATTATTTTGATTGGATTTGTGTTGGAGAAAGAGTTGTGATCTTTTCATCTTTCATGAAACATCATGTTTATGAATGTATGTTAAGGGATATGGTAATATGGTTTTATAATGGATTTCTGTTTGTTGTTTCAATTTTGTAAATGGATACATTAGAAATAGAATGTTAGTGAAATTGTGTTATGTATTTCATTTCACTACTTTGATTGATAGCTAGATCAAGTGTTTTTTTGAGATAATGCAAGAATGATCCGTAGATTGGGGGCTGACACTAGTCTAGTACCTTGTGATGATAGAATTTTTGTCAGTTGTGACTGACACTAGTCTATATCCTTATGGGAAAGAATTTATGTCAGTTGTTTAATTAAGTGATAATTATAAATTCAAGGGTTATGGTTTTTTAATTAACAAAGATAAAACATTATGGTTTCATCAGACATAATGGATTACTATGAGGTTCCTTACAGATACATAGCATAGGTCCTTATGTGGACACCCATGAACTATTGGATCATTGCTTGTCATTTTCTTTGCGAGTTTATTTCTATTAGAAAGAGATTCAGTGCTTGATGATTTTGGTGTAATATGAAATTATGTTATTTAGATTTCAATTACATCTGTATTTAATCTGCATAAATGTTATATTGTACTGACTTATATGGTTGCAGATATTTGGAGATGATTTGTTTTCTTTATCTTTGTGACTGAGCCCTATTTGCTATTTGTGTTTGTGTTCATTTTGGTTTTCAGGTTTTAGATGGATAAATCAATGAATATGGGATAGTGGATAGCAGTTGTTAAGTTTTATGGGAAATAGATCATTTCATGGATATTAGTTATCAGATCTATTCATAGAATGTAATGGATTTGGAAATAAGAAATTTTGTTTAGAGACTTATTCTTTGAATAAAGAGTATTATTATTATTACTCTGATATAAATTGATTGTAAACTATAAAGCTCTTAGAAGCTGTTGTTTTGATTATATGTAATCAGATTATTCTTTTAAAAAAAAATTATTGCCGTTGTTTTATGTGATTTATTTATGGTTGTTTCTTCTTTAGTTTCATCTTTTATCTTTAGGTATAGATGGGGTGTTACAGTTGGTATCAGAGCCCAAGTTTAAACACTCAGGGCTTGAGGGTTTTTAAAAGGGTTTTATCATAATGCTTCCGTTAGTGATGTTATTGAGCTTTTCTATAGGATTTCAAGCATGCCTCCTGTCACACGAGGAGCACAAAGGCGTGGTGACCTAGTTGATGCTGATTTAGGCAGAGGTAGGGGTGGAAAATGTGGTCATGGTCATGGCCAAGGTAGAGGTCAAGGTCACCAAGGAATACTTGGTGATGAACAAGTTGATCCTTTAATAGGAATGGATCAGGAAGATCGAGAGGAACCTCAGGTTGAAGTCCTCCAATAGATTCTTGATAGGTTGGATAACATTGAAGCTAGGAACAATGTTCCAGATGGTGTAGCAAATGCTCATGTTATACGAGTCCCAGTGGCAGAAGATCCTATTATCAGGACTCAGTTAAAAGACCTTTCTAAGCTCAAAGGACCATATTTCAATGGAACAGAGGGTGGTGCTGAAGCTGAAGCATGGCTCTTGAACATCGAAAGATGTTTTATTCTCCATGATTATCACGATAATGTGAAGATTCATTGGACCGTAATGTAGCTAAGATCGTTTGCTTCCATATGGTGGAATATGGAACTAGAACAACTTGGAATTCTCATCTCTCAGGTTACATGGGAGCTTTTCATAGAAAGATTCCATGAAAGATTCATGTCGGATTATTGGCAGCAAACTAGATCTGAAGAATTCTTCAGCATTTCTCAAGGCAATTCAACAGTGGAAATGTATGAGAGGAGGTTTTTCCAAATGAAGAAATATTCTGGTTGGTTAGAGAATGATAAGCCTTTGGTACAGCACTTCATTAGGGGTTTGAACCCTAAAATTGGAGAAGAAGTGAGAACTTTCAAACCTAAGATAGTGAAAGAAGCTGCTGATCAAGCCAAGCTCACTGAATTGAAGTCAAGATTTTCAACCAAGGGATCTATGAATCCACTAGCTCAAAGCAGTGGGAAGAATCAGAAACCTTATCAAGATAATATCAAGGCATTTTCTAGTGGATCGAGTGGTAAATTTCAGAAGAGGAAGTTTGAAAAATTTTCCAAATCAAACAAGAGTTTCAAGGTTCCTCAGCAACCTAAGTCCTTTAAACCAACTCAAAGTGTACAATAGAGTTATACATCACCTCTAGTGAACTCATCATAGGATAAAAGTACCAAGAGAGGAGCAGAGTGTTGGCAATATGGGCAATTGGGGAATTTGCAATGGAATTGTCCCCTTCGAGGCAATAGTTAGGTCAGGTCTAAAGCCACAGGTTCTAAGGCTACTGTTGGTGATTTTGGAAGGAATCATCGCATCTTTGCTACTGTGGATCAGAAACAAGCAGATCATCAGAACATTGTGATTGAAGCTAGAGGTAATTACCAAGGTAAGAAGATCTCTATTTTATTTGACTCTGGTGCCACTGGCTCTTTTATTTCTTCCAATTTGGTTAAGCAATGTGGAATTCCTATGAGTAAAGCTGTATTGGCATGGCAAGTCAAGTTAGCATCAGGGACAAAATTCAAATCGGTGTTTATAGCTGAAAATTGTAAGGTTCAATTTAAGGCTTTTTCTACTATAGTTAACCTTAGGGTTATTCTTTTAGGTTCTTATGACATTATTCTAGGTATGGATTGGTTAGAGCAACACCAAGCTATCATCGATTGTAGAGAGAAGACTGTCAGATGTATCAATGATAATGGTACAATCAAGATTATTGTAGGTGTTAAGAGGCCTATGTCAGTCAGAACTATTTCTGCTAAGCAACTTCAGAGATGTTTTCAAAAGTGATGCAAATTGTTTTCTATTTCTATAAATGATTTTAATGAACCAGTTGCATGGAACACCAGCTTAGATCATCCAATTTTGAAGGAATTCTCAGATGTATTTATTACGGAGAGTCCGAGAATCCCACCTAAAAGAGAAATTGATTTTAGGATTGATCTTTTGCCAGGAACCGAACTGATTTCCAAGACTCCTTACCATATGACCACTCAAGAATTAGTGGAACTCAAAGTTCAACTTGAAGAACTCCTTGAGAAGGGACTTATCAGACCTAGTGTTTCACCTTGGGGAGCACCTGTTATCATCGTCAAGAAGAAGGATGGATCTTTGAGGCTTTGTATCGACTATAGACAGCTGAACAAAGCTACCATCAAAAATAGATATCCTTTGCCTCGCATCGATGATTTGTTTGATCAAGTGAAGGGTGCCAAGGTGTTTTCCAAGATTGATCTCAAATTTGGATACCATCAGTTAAGGATTCAAGAAGCTGACATTCATAAAATAGCTTTTCACACAAGGTATGGGCATTATGAATTCATGGTAGTGCCATTTGGGTTGACTAATGCACCATCAATATTCATGAGTTTGATGCAGGGAGTATTCAGGACTTTCTTAGACAAGTTTGTAGTAGTGCTCCTTGATGACATTTTGGTATATTCTAACTCCTTGGAGGAGCATGAGCAGCATTTGAGGCAAGTCTTTGAATGTCTCCACAGGAACAAGCTATATGCCAATCCTGAAAAATGTGAATTTTTCAAAACTAAAATAAGTTATTTGGGTCACATTATTACAGGAGATGGAATAGCTGTTGATTCTACTAAGATTAGGGAAATTGTAGAATGGCCAACTCCTACCAATGTATATGAAGTACGAAGTTTTATGGGACTGGCCAGTTACTATAGAAGATTTGTGGCTAATTTTTCAAAGATAGCCCATTCCATTACTTCTCTCCAGAGAAAGGGTAAGAAATTCATCTGGTCAAATAAATGTGAAGAAGCATTCCAACATCTAAAGGAACGTTTGACAAGTGCACCAATTTTAGCGGTACCTGATCCTTCTAAGGAATTTTTTGTGTGCACTGATGTCTCATTGGATGGTTTAGGGGCTATCTTGATGCAAGATGGCAGGGTCATTGCTTATGAATCCAGGAAACTAAAGGATCATGAAATTAATTATCCTACTCATGATTTGGAACTCGCAGCAGTGATTCATGCTTTGACCAAATGGTGACATTTTCTTCTTGGTCAACATTTTGAGCTTCATACCAATCACAAAAGTCTATAATATTTGTTTACACAACCTAATCTTAATGCATGTCAGTGCAGATGGATGGAGTTTTTGTGTGAGTATGACTTTGAAATGAAGTACATTCAGGGTAAAGAGAACAAAGTAGCAGATGCTCTTAGCAGAAGGTGTCATGAACTCTCTTCTTTGACCCTCACAATTGATTTGAAAGACAAAATACTTCTGAATTTGGCTACTGATCCTTGGTATTTAGATGTCAAAGTAGTGATTGATAGTGGCAGTGTATTAGAGGGCAGATTTGAGGGTTATTCTATCAACACTAAAGGATTAATGACTTACCGAGGTAGCATATATGTGCCAGAAGTTGGGGATCTTCAGAACCTAGTTATGACTGAAGCACATAAGGCACCTTATTCAGCACATCCTGGTGTGAAGAAGATGCATGCTGATCTTAGGCAGCATCACTACTGGCCGGGTATGAAGAGGGATATTGCTGATTTTGTGGCTAGATGCTTGGAGTGTCAGAGAGTTAAAGCTGAGCATCAACATCCAGCTGGTTTACTTCAATCTCACAGCGTGCCTGAATGGAAATGGGATACCATATCCATAGATTTCATAGTGGCGTTACCATTTTTAGCTAGGCGACATGATGCCATTATGGTTGTTGTTGACCGGTTAACCAAGGTTGCCCATTTTATTCCTATAAGATCCACTTATAATGCTGCATTTGTGGCATGGATTTATATGGAACGGGTTGTTAAGCTGCATGGGATTCCTAAGAAGATCATATCTGATAGGTATTCAATTTTTACATCATCTCTGTGGAGGTCTTTGCAGTGTGAATTAGGTACTTAGCTGAACTTTAGTTCAGCATATCATCCTGAAACTGACGGACAAACTGAGTGTGTCAATCAGATTTTGGAAGACATGCTTAGAATGTATGTGATGGATAGGCAAAATAGATGGGAAGAGTACTTGCATTTGGTTGAATTTGCTTACAACAATGGATACCACAGTTCTATAGGTATGGCTCCTTTCCAGGCTTTGTATGGAAGACTGTGTAGAACACCTTTAAGCTGGGACAATCTTGAAGACAGAATTCTATTGGGTCCTGAGATGCTTCAGGATTTAGAGCAATAGGTTAAGCACATCAAAGAACACCTATCTATAGCTCAGGATAGGCAGAAAAAGTATGCAGACATGCATAGGATTGAATGTCAATTTGAGGTTGGGAATAAGGTATTTCTTCAGGTTAGACCCCGGAAAAGTCCTATTAAGTATGGTAAAGGGTCAAAATTGTCTCCAAGGTTTGTGGGACCATTTGAGATCCTAGAACGAGTGCGTCCAATTGCCTACAGACTTGCTTTGCCACCTAGTCTTTCACAAATTCATGATGTATTTCACATTTCCGTCTTAAGGAAATATATACCTGATATTGCACACGTGCTAAATTGGAAAAATTTATAGGTGGTAGATGGTCAACTGATGCTAGAACCAGTGCAGATCATCCAGCAAAGAGAGCTAAATCATAGAGGATGCAAGGTGGAGCAGGTAAAGGTGTTATGGGATCTTGATGATGTAGCTTCTGCAACTTGGGAAGATGCAGGAGCTATGAGAGCTGCACATCCTCATTTGTTTACAGGCTTTCAGGAGTAAGCCTAGACTGGTGGGGAAGGGTGTCATGCCCCTGACAGTTCCAAACTTTATTTTCTATGTTATGTTATGTTAGATACCTTTGAGTTCAAACTCTGATTGTGTTCTTTTGAACTTGGTTATTTAGATTAAATATGTTATCTCTGTTATTCTGCCAGTCATTCAGGGAGTTATGTCTAATTCTATTGATTTATGAGTCCTATTCTGGTGACAGAATTGGTTTAGACTAAATTTTGAACAGTGGTTTGATTATGAAATAAGGACAAACTTTATGGTTAGTTAATTGTCTGATTATTGATTCATTGTTTCGGAATCCTTAATAATATGTTAGATATGTTTAGAAATGGTTACATTATCATTATTAACTGTATCTTGATGTGTATAGACAGTATTTAGAGTTCTATTGTTATTTAACGTTAATCATATTCTAAATTCAAAATAAATGAATTTGTATATATGTGTTTTATACATATAACTATGAGAGAATGTTTTGTAAGAATGTGGTATTTCATTTACTAAAACTATCTGAATTAACTAAGTTAGTATATCCTATGGTATATGTTAGTAGGAGGTTAGTGTGTTTTAGTGTTAGTTAATTGACATTGGAATGCACTATTATCTTGATGTTTAAGTTATTATATATGACTAATGTTATTGGCAAAGACATGAATTAACCTATTCCTAAGTCTTTTATTATATTCTGGCTCGAAACATGACTTACGGCAGGGTTTTAATGCACTTGCTTTTGCATTGAGGTGTTAGTGGGTTTAAGCTATTTTTTGGGTTGTGGAATGGTACTATTTTGGACATTTGGTAGGAAGTGGGTTTCTGTTCACTGCAAGAGATAAGCTTGCATTGAATGAACTTGTTGAAGGAAATTCATTTTTATGTTTTATGACCGCCATTTGCTCTAGTTAAGGAATTGTAGTTTGTTTATGACTCCATTCTTTTTACCATGTTATGCTGCAGCATTTTGGGTGAATAGTTGGTTATGGACCCATGTTACTATTGTATTCTTCATAATAAGTGGCATGGAATGAAAGGGATATTCAGGGCAAAGATAAACCCTTCTGTTCATGGTCATTTAAGAAGTTGGGTGTTTGTTATTGTTATCTCTGCATTTTGGGTTCTCTTGCACGGCATTTTGGCATTTTAGGAAGCTCACTTGGCAGGAGCTAGCTTCGGCATTTTGGTTTTGGATATCTTCCTCATACGAATACCAGGCAGGGGCATCTCTTACCTTAAACTCTATTTCCATTTTATGAATCTGCAAATGAAATAATGGAATGTAGGTTACTACTATCTGTTAGTCGATAAAATGTGAAGTTCTATGTTTGTACATTTTGTGAGTTCGGTCATGAATCAGTCTTTTCTTTTTAGGATAGAATAGAAGTTAATCTAGTTACTTAATGTTGTGAATAGTGGGTAAATGTGGAAACATACGACTGTTTAGCAAGTGTTTTGGGTTTAGTGTGGTATTAAACACATATCTTTTATATGCTGTGTTTGAGCATAATGTAACAAGGGATATCTCTATTCTAAGTATGAAGTTGTCAATGTTTTAGTTAACTCTGTGTTGATCTACGGATTATAGATATGTAGATGTTATATGGATATAACCTTGTGTGTTAGGGTATCGATGTTTACTTGCATAGGACAATGTTAAGGGAGGTAGTCGGGTTTGATAATTAACATATCAATACAGTATGGGACCAGCATGAGTTTTTGTGTTAAAACTTATGTAATGGTCTTCTCGCACTGTAAATATTGTTAGGGCACTGTAGTATCATCTCGCATTCGGTTTGTATAGACTTGGTTAGAAGATGATATCGGGTTTATCTATCATTTTTATTAACTGAATTTTGGTATCGATGTTTTCTCTTAAGCTTTAATTGAGGAAAAGGGAATTAATGGTATTTCATAGTGTTTTGGATACCTGTCGTATTTAGTGTTTACACTTGTAACATAAGTGTGGATTAAAGTTTTCTTTTGGGCAAACTCCTTTGTTTATCTGGTGTCGTTCTTTTTTTTGTCAAAAGGTTGTTTTCCACTATATGTATTAGTTATTAAAGGAATGTGGATGTCTTGGTTATGTCAAATTTGATTATGAGTTTTATGATCATCAGTAAATAACACCAGTGTGTATTACAATTGTTACGACATTAGGAAATGTTAAGGGATTTATAGGAAAGACGATTCCTATCTTGTACAGACTGTAAGGAAAAGAAAAGAAACACTTTGGTAATTTGATTAAGAGGTAGAAGTCAGTTATTTTCTGTCATTATTTTATATATTTGGTAGATTAGTAGTATAATAAGGTAGTTGTTATCTGTGATAGCACTGTGAAAATTAGTGTGGTTTTCTAATGCATATTCATGGACTTAAACTATTATTTATAGTTTATGCAATTAAATATATAATAGATGATATAATTGTCATTCTGAACTATTAATTACAAGCTCATATGATTACATAAACATATATATATATACCTACTGGGATATTTATATGTATACACAGCCGTGGTGTAAACATGTACATACGCCAACATGTATATAATAGATGTTGTGACTGTCAATCTGAAGTATTAATTACAAGCTTATATAATTATGTATTCACATATACATATACCTACTGGGATATGTATATGTATACACAAGCCATGGTGTATACATGTACATACGCCAACATGTATATAAATGGTATAAACTTGTAATTAATAGAGCAGGGTGTATGGCCATTTAGTTTAATAATTCGGTTATGGTAAACTAGTATGTTTGTTAAAAGTGATGTGTGTTGTGTTGATTTAGTTGATGTACGATTATGTTAGTTCTTTTCTATTTAATGGAAACATGATTTGGATATGGATATTTTATTGAACAGTTACAGATTTAATGTTAAGTTAATATGGAGATTATTTTGATTAGATTTGTGTTGGAGAAAGAGTTGTGATCTTTTCATCTTTCGTGAAACATCATGTTTATGAATGTATGTTAAGGGATATGGTAATATGGTTTTATAATGGATTTCTATTTTCTGTTTCAATTTTGTAAATTGATGCATTAGAAACAGAATGTTAGTGAAATTGTGTTATGTAGTTCATTTCACTGCTTTCATTGATAGCTAGATCAAGTTTTTTTTTGAGATAATGCAAGAATGATCTGTAGATTGGGGGCTAACACTAGTCTAGTACCTTGTGATGATAGAATTTCTGTTAGTTGTGACTGACACTAGTCTATATCCTTATGGGAAAGAATTTATGTCAGTTGTTTAATTAAGTGATAATTATAAATTCAAGGGTTATGGGTTTTCAATTAACAAAGATAAAACATTATGGTTTCATCAGACATAATGGATGACTATGAGGTTCCTTACGGATACATAGCATAGGTCCTTATGTGGACACCCATGAACTATTGGATCATTGCTTGTCATTTTCTTTGCGAGTTTATTTCTGTTAGAAAGAAATTCAGTGCTTGATGATTTTGGTGTAATATGAAATTATGTTATTTAGATTTCAATTACATCTGTATTTAATCTGCATAAATGTTATATTGTACTGACTTATATGGTTGCAGATATTTGGAGATGATTTGTTTTCTTTATCATTGTGACTGAGCCCTGTTTGCTGTTTGCGTTTGTGTTCATTTTGGTTTTCAAGTTTTATATGGATAAATCAATGAATATGGGACAGTGGATAATAGTTGTTAAGTTTTATGGGAAATGGATCATTTCATGGATATTAGTTATCAGATCTATTCGTAGAATGTAATGGATTTGGAAATAAGAAATTTTGTTTAGAGACTTATTCTTTGAATAAAGAGTATTATTATTATTATTACTCTGATATAAATTGATTGTAAACTATAAAGCTCTTACAAGCTGTTGTTTTGATTATATGTAATCAGATTGTTCTTTTAAAAAAAATTTATTGCCGTGGTTTTATGTGATTTATTTATGGTTGTTTCTTCTTTAGTTTCATCTTTTATCTTTAGGTATAGATGGGGTGTTACATTAAGGATCTCATTTTCTTTTACCAGGTTGTCATCACAATCTTCAATTTAAAATTGTAGGTTCCTTTTCTGATTTCAGATCTTCCAACTTGTTTTTCGGTTTCTCAATGAGGTTCTTTGCATCATCATATTTTCCTTTTAGAGTGTGTCTTTCTTTAGTACTTAAGAATATCAATCTATTCAAGAGCTTCGTCAAGATTCTTCTATAGCTAATCCATATCCATAGAGATCTTACTCAAGCTGCTAGGGTTTCCTTGAATGATTCTTTTTTGAGTAACTAGGATCTAATACCAATTGTTAGAAATAGGGAATACTGAGAGGGGGGGGTGAATCAATATTCTAGAAACTTTTAATTTTTCCCAATTATGGATATAATAGATTAACTTGATCCATTCATAAGATAGTAAACTAAATAAGATGCATAACAATAAAGAAAATGAACTTATAACACATTATTTGTTCTCAAGGAAACCATGGCCAAGGGAAAAACTTGGTGGGGATGGTACCCACAAAGATCCACTAATCAAAAGTATCTTGTTAAGGATGTTGACCCTATTAGGAGCCTATTACATGCATATAGTGTCTCAGTCCTGATTAAGGGACTTCAAGCCTTTTTAGAAGCCTCGACCCTGCTAAGAGTTGGTAGTACAAAATATGATTACTAGATGAGCCCTCTGCCCAAACAAGTAATGTACAATGATTACTAATTAAAAAATATTGGAAGGTACATAACCTTATGCTACTTTTTTTCTTTCATGACTTCACATCAATATCTCTTCACTGTATGTTCATTATAGCATCTATATCATTACAATTTCTTGTCTCTTTCACATTTACAAATGCCTCATATTTATACAAGTTATTAAGGCTAATAACTCTTATAGTCAGCTTAACAAAAGCATTATACATAATACATATTTAACCAAGGGTTAACATCTAGGATTTCATCCCTTTATATTATTAAGACATTATTTTGATAAACAAAATAATCTCTTAACTCTTTACCAATTTTGTCTTCATATACTGTCCTATCGGCTTAACACTGTCTTAGGTAAAACCATCATAACTTCTTCCATACATGTATTAATAACTTGCAATCTTAGGTGAGTCTTCTATAGTCATCATAGTATCTATGTTCAAGTGCGCAAGCATTGAACTTACTCCAATCATCATCACTGATCAAAACTATCTTTGGGTTTACTGGAAAAACACTGTCTCAAACTTAGACAATTTTTCTTTTCACTTTGACATACTTTCTCTCTATCATATGTGATCTTCATGTAGATCATATGTTTCCATAATGACAACATCTAAGTATCTAACTCATCTAAATTTCCAACACTTCTCTTGTACTCTTTCCTCTTTAACCAATTTTCCTTCTTAAATAATCTTCTGAACTATTATCTCCAAACTCTTGTAAATAGTCTTTTACTCTTCTTTTTTATTATATATAATGGTATTATCACCATTCTATACATCCATATATTTTTGTCACAAAAATTTGTAATGTCCAACCTTAGAAGTACTGATTCCAATTTCAAGAGGAGAGGTATCGATCCACATATTTTTTATATCTATATTTTATGGAGAATAAGAAAAAATATTCATCATCTCTTCTACAAATTTCAACATTTCTTCTCTTGTGCATTTGACTAAACTTTGGTAATGATCCCAATCCTTTCACATTATAATATTAATTCTCTCCTTTATTCCAAATGTTTTAAAAACATTTAGGAATTTGTTTTTCTCTATTTCATAAGGACAAGGAACTATATTAATTGTCTAAAGAATATGTTTGGATGGTTTACTATTTTAGTAATATATCCTTTCTCTTTTTGAAGGTGCCCTTCAGTGTTAGATAACTGAGAGGGGGGGTGAATCAGTTAATTCTAGTTATCCTATAGTCCCAAATCTCCCAAATGTATTTATTAAAACTTTTCTATCAAGTAGTCAACTCGGTAAGTTATCAACTATGTCTTTCTCTTCATCTATCAATTTCTAGTAAATTAAGTATTGTGTTCACCAATCTATCTAGTTATGAAATGTGTAATGAAAAATAACAATTCAAAACATCATACACACATATAACACATAGATTTTTAATGTGGAAACCATGTTAAGGGAAAAACCCACCAGGAACCGGTAACCCAAAATAATTCACTCTTCTGAAGTGAGCTCAGTTAGGATCCAACCTTGTTAAAGGATACAAAATACAATGTAAGGTGGGACATGGTTAGAGGATTTATCACTAATAGTTTTCCTTTGACCATAATTCACTATGGGGTCAACAAGAAAATAATCAAAATTCATTGAATGTCATATTGAAATATAAAATATTGTTAAGTCTCACTCAGTTAAGAGATTTATTTGTAACAGTGGTTAAATTGATACAGTAATGATCTAATTCAAATACAAGTATGATTTTCATATTTTCAAATCTATGCTAAGCTGAAAATACCTCCTTTGATCAATAATCAATTCAATCCTTCATATCCTCCAACTTTATTCCACTCAGTGTATGCTTCTCTGATGCTCGGTAATGTTTGTAGTTCAACTTGGATCTATCATCAAGTAGTTTGATTAGTGGTGCATGAAAATAATCATTTTCATGCAAATTATCCTACAATATCAAAAATCCCAAACTTAATAATGAATCACATGTCTCCTTATATAGACATCATAAACCATTTTCTTTTCATCCATGGATTTTGGCTCTTAATCTTCACTGTTCATTTTGTTTCTTTAACCTTCCTCAACACTTGTGTCATTAACATGTTTCATTCTCCTTCATGTGATCAATCTTGAATTTTTTCAATCATTAGATCATCATAATAAACATTATCTTCTACCTCAAAATTATAAACAATTATCCATCTCATCAATTTAGTCAAATATTATAAACTTTATTTATTTCTTTCACTAGGTCAATATTAGAATGTGTTGGTGATTACTTTCTCAGTTAATGCTATACTCAGTATACACTACACTAGCTCAGTGTATACATAAATCTTCATTTACTGACCACATTAACTTATTTAGTTTTGACATTCAATACATAACAAAATCATGTAATACAATCAAGTCATCAAGATGATGTCATAGATTCATCAATAAGTTACCCAATGTATATTATAACCATATCTTTCATATCCATCTCATCCTTATGTAGCTATATCATTCCTTTATCATTTTCCTTCTTGAGATGTTAGTAACCATCATGATAATTATAGTCAAAAATAGTTGACATCAATGACAATACATTGAATGATTTAATTATCTTACATATTACTTTAGTAGCTCATGACCATGAATCATTGTCTTTCACTTTTCCATTCTTTCCATCAAGATATTCAATCAGCTGTAGATTATTAATCTCTCCCTTCGGCATTGATGGTAACACAATATGAAATATGTCATATAATACCAAACATCTGTTCAAAAACTCTATAATTAAATGTTGGAACTCGGTAGGCTCTCCTTGACTTGTTCATTTTAATATGTTTAATCACTACAGAACATTAATAACTCTAAGAAGACTCTCCCAAAGAATTTGATATTCTTCTTGGTCATTATTGTCTTCTCAACCTTTGGATAAATATTTTATTGGTACTATCTCTCATTATATTTCATTTATTCCTCTCTCTTTGGATAAATATTTTATTGATTCTCTCTCCCATGATATTTCATTGATTCTTATCTCCCATGATATTTTATCACTATTTTTTCTCTCCCTTTGACAACAATGCCAAAAAGAATAAATATCTCTTCAGTAGCCAATATAGTATCTTTGGTGTTCAGTTCAGATCAAGTAACTTTCATGGACCGATGTGCAGTGTCAGTTTTTTCTCCATCTTCTAGCTTCCAAAACCTTAGGAAACCTAAAGTGTGAGAAATATGCATCAACATCATTTGATATTCTGATAGAGTATAGGTTGAAACAACCTCTTGATCACCTTAGTGACTGATAAACTGGGAATGGACCCCTAGTCTAGTCTTCAAGTACTCAAATGTATCCTTAGGTAAGGGTTTAGTAAATATATCTGCAAGTTGTTCTTTTGATTTCACAAACTCCAGTTTCACTTCTATTTCTTATACTTTCTCCCTCAAGTAGTGATACTTTTTAGATATATTCTTTTTCTTTGCATGCATCACCAGATTCTTAGAAATGTGTATACCACTAGTGTTATCACAATATATTATCACTGGGTCAATGATCTCTTCATTGATACCTTTCAAGAGTTGTTTTATCCATGCCATGTTTGAACAAATAGCAGTAGCAAAAAAATATTCTTCTTTGATAGTGGACTGAGAAATGAATCGTTGTTTCTTTCTTATCCAGGTAACTAATCTTTCTCCCAAAAAGAATGCTCCACCAGTAGCTCTATTTTGGTCATCAATTTTTTCAACCCAATCTGCATCTTTGTAAATATTTAGTTCAAAATTACCCTCTTTCTTGTATCATAAAGATGTTAGGAATGAATTTTAAAGTGTTTGGCACCCATTCTATAGTAGTTTTTGTTGCATTCATGACTATGATTGTCAATGATGTCAACACAGTGTTTTACCGAAGACTTGCAGAGAAGAAGATAGTTTTTTGATTAGTGCACATGGTATATTATAGTTGGAGCTATGCAACATTGATGATATACTCTTTGATATGTTATATGTCTATGGTTAAGAGTGCATATAGTAATTCTTTTATTCATGAAAGTTATGAGCATTTTGGTGGAAGCAGTATTCAGGCAGTGTTCCTGAGTAGTGGTTTTTGGAAATCGGATGATATCTCCTAATTGGGATGGAATCTAGCTTTTTGTAGTTAAAGGGAAGTTAGAGACACATTGATAGTGATGTGGATGATAGCACAAACTTTGAAGTCACATGAGTGAAGATTTATTGTATTTGGAAGCCAATAGTCTTATGTAATTTTGGTGTAGCGTGTGGAATCTTTTATTTTATAATTGTGTGCTGACTCATTTGTAATTATTTGAGTGTGGTATAAAGGAAGGAATGTTTTTCCTTGTTGTTGAGATGATGTGTGATGTGGTATACATGAAGTGAAGAAAAGAGCTAAGTATGAGAGTGAAATTGTGAAGGAAGACATGCGAAGTATAATGATTTGAAATTGAGATTTGATGTAGCAGTGAGTGCGGTTTGGCATAGTTAGAGAAGAGGTAAGATATTATTCTAATGAATAATGCAAAGATTATTTGGATAGTGAGTTCAATGATCTTACCCTGAAGCTATTTGGGCAGTGGGTCCTTCTATCTTCCATAACTCTTAATAGGGTTAGAATCTTTTAACAGAGATTCATATGTACTAAATGTATTTCATAAGACTCCTAACAGAGTCCTGTTAGAAATAGGAAATACTAAGAGTGGGGGGGTGAATCAGTATTTCACAAACTTTTACTTTTGCCCACTTATGGATATAACAGATTACTTTAGTGCATACAAATATTATCAAGCTGATTAAAAAACATAGTAGTAAATAGAAAGAACTCATAACACATGATATGTTCTCAAGGAAACCTTGGCCAAGGGAAAACCCTGGTGGGGATGGTACCCAAAAAGATCACTAATCAAAAGTATCTTGTTAGGGATATTGGACCCTGTTAAGAGTCAGTTTACAATATATAGTAGATCTATCCTCGTTAAAGGACTTTAGGCCTTGTTAGAAGCCTTAACCCTGTTAGGAGTTAGATTACAAAACCTGATCACCAGCTGAGCTCATTGCCCAAATAGGTAATACAAAATGTTTTTGACTATACTATGGTACTACTTAAAACTTTGCATCAATAGCCTTTGCTGCTATCACAATATACAACTTTCGCAAGTTATCCTTTTCTTTCTTTTCACAAAACACATCATTATCATTACATTTCAAGTATGCCTAATATATGAGTTATTAGAGCTAATAACTTTATATGGTCAGCTTCCAAAATATTTATCCAAGGGTAAAAATCTAGGATGTCATCCCTTCATAATGTTAAGTCATTATTTTGACAAGAAAAAATAATCCCTTAACTCTTTCGCTTATATTGTCTCCAAAACTGTTCTATCTGCAAAACTATCTTCGGTAAACTTCAAATAAATTCATCCGTACTACTCCAAATTTTATGCACACTAAGATGGGGTATCCTCATACTCTGTAGAAGCTTTAGTTAACTATGCAAACAAAAATATTGTTCAAGTGGACATTGCCAACTAAATCTTCATCGGGTGCTCTATCAGGATCACTGTATCCATACTTAGACAATTTCTTCCTTCAACTTGCCATACTTGCATTCTAGATTCTGTGCTCTTAGTAGAGATCATATGTTTCCATAATGACAACATCTATGCCCCCACATTAGCCAAATTTCCAACAATCTCCCCCTTTTTCATTGGTGGGAACATATGGGAAAATTGGCTAAGTGTGCAAACAAAACTTCAAAACACTTACACAAAATTGTGGCCAAATGTTATACAACACATATACAATATTTTACTCCATAGAATAGATCCCCCTATGAGTATCCTTCCTCAACATATTATCAATTTTCTTCTATCTCTCCCCCTTTGACAACAATGACAAAGATAGGGTGTACAAAAATTTCAATAAAACTTGATACCTTGTTATCAACTATTGCAAGGCCGGTAGGCTTGCAACATAGTCACAAAACTCTGACTTCCATGATTTAAAATATTTCTCCCATATCTTCCTGATGGATTCAGAAACATTGAGTAGAGTACTCAATTCGTATGCTGCTATCTGACAAGCTTGCAGGGAATTAAAGCTAAACTTCTGAAAAGATGTCTTTGCTGAAAGACACTGCTGAATTTGGTCTTCAAAAATTGAGGTCTTGATTGAGACATGCTCTCTCAAGATGTTAATCTTGATCATCTTTCTATTCTTCTCCTCTAATAACATTCTGATTTCATCATTTAACTTCCTTATGTTCTTCTCCATAGAACTTATCTTTACATTTGGGCTTGTCAAGGTGTTTGTTTTAGCTATAATTGCATCTATCTTCTCTCTGATCTTCTTATCTTCTTTAGCTGTTAGGATTTCTAATTTTGTGCATTGTATATACAAACTCTTTCCAGTCTCAAAATTCTTCCTCAAATTCTTTATGCATACATCCAAATTACCAATATCATTTCAAATATTTACACTTAAATTTTGTTGCATTTCTATTTCATAAGCTTCTTGAACTTTTATTCTAGCAATATCCTTTAAGTTAGAAAATTCAGAGTCAAAAATTTTTATTACCATTTTAGCTTTCTCAAGTGGATCTGATTCAAATACCTTAGTGCTGATCACACTCTCAAGTTTCTCTATCAAAACTCTAACTTTTCCTTCAAGGTCCTTCACCTTCTTATTCTTTCCAATAATTTTATTAAGAGATGTGATGAACTCAAACTAATCATCATCTTCAACCTCTTTATCAAGGTCTTCAAAAATTGAACCAATTTGTCTCTTCTTACTGTCAGGTGCACTAGGGGTAGTGACCTCTGTCAAAATTTGTTTACCTTTAACTGTCTGCTTTGCTAGAACTAATTCTGATACAGCTGGTGCTTCCGCTGCCTCTGTATCATTTTCTAATTTTGTAACCTTCTCTTGCTCTTCTAAAACCAAATTGTCAACAATGTTTCCTAGATCATGAAATAATGCATCATCTGACTCTAGTGTCACTTTGGTTCCTTCAGTGTCCATTGATTGTTTGCCAATATTGATATGTGAAGAAGGTGGGACTTATTCAATACCAACTTCCTCTGCATGTTGTTCCTCTGATTGCTTCTACTGAGGATCTAATTCAACATGCTTTCCTGCAACTATATCTACAAGAACTTGCATTACTACTTTCTCTGTCTCTTTCTATACTGCCTCCTTTTTGCCTCCCATTATAAGAATTGTTCTTCTCTTAGTTCTCAATAAAGTTCCAAGAGGCTTCAAGATTCTCTTCAAATGATCTTCATTGTCAACTTCACAGAACTATCTGATTACATGTTCTCTCATCTTTATGTCCTCTTCTTGTGCTCTCTATTTTCTATTCACAAGTCTGTTATACAAATCTTCTGGGATCTTCTGGGATCTTACCATCCAACTCACACTTTAACAGTCTATTCACATATCCTACTGTTTCTACTTCAGATACTTCATAGCCAAGAGGGTCTAATAATTCCATTCTAGGCTCAACTACTTCAATGTAGGTGAAATTAGTGTCTACCATAAAACAAATGTCATCTTTATGCTTTTCAACTAAGGATTAAGGAATCCTTGATCTGTTCTTAACAATATTTTGAAAAGTCTTCAATACAAGCTTCACACTGTCATTGACTTTATCAATTAGGTGCTTCATGTAGACTGAGTTTATTCTTTCCATTATGTTCACATTGTCACTCCAGTCAACTATGTAAGGAAATCTTCACAAAATATGGAAAAACATATAGGTTATCAGAGATGAAAACCTAAACTGTGTGTACTTAGCCTTCTTAATCTTTTCTAAATTCTCAAATAATTGAATTTTTAGAATTTCACATAGGTCTACTTGTTTCTTCTCAATACACATAAGATAAGCTACATGAACCATTCCTGTAGCCATTTCATCTTCCCTTGAACTACCACAGAATTTAGTTGTTAGGATCTTGCAAAGGTACCTAACATCATCTTGCTTAATCTTACTTATCACAATTCCTCTACCATTATAACTAGATCCAGTGTTGTCTAAGACAATCTTTCTCATGTTCTTTTCATTCAATGGAATCTCTCCAACTTTTGATAATCTAGTAACATCATGAATTAGGTCAGTAGTTATATCAATAACTCTATCCTCCATGCAAAATTTCCCATTGTGGATTCTACTTAAAATGATCTTGGTACATTCCTCATCATTAAATTCATACTTCATGGAATAATTGATAATTTCATTGTTCTCTAGGTGCCCATAAGCTGGTTTAACTGACATGTCTTGATTATACAATTTCCTATAATCATCACTAAAATTTTCATCTCCCAAGGTTTCAAACTTGTAACCTAAATATCCTTTAACATTCTCAATGTGTAATACTCCATCTGGTACAGATGATAGTGCTAGTCTGTCATCAATTTCAGTTGGTTCTACTGGTTCTTTCTTAATCATAGGTCTATTATTATCCTTAACATTATGAACCATAGAAATATCCATCTTATCAACTGATTAAAGATCAAAAATACCTCAACTTTGCAAATCTAGGGTTTCGGTATGATCGACACTGCAAACTACTTCCAAACTTCTTCAAATCATCCTCAACTCACTTTTTCTTCTTTCAAATCTCTTTGTAATCACTTTGTAATCATGATGACTTTGATTTCAACCTTATAACACTTCACATTAACTCAATCTAACATCACATTCATTCATTTTGCCGCTAAAACTTCAAAAAGCTGATTCTGCAAACCTGCAACCATAAAACCTTTTTGCGACCTCGTAAAACACAATATTTTGTTTTGTGCACTTAACCATAGCATTAGTACAACATAAAAAACCTATATCTAACTACGCAAAACTTAACTCATTCAAATTCCTAATCTACACTAATCCTAAGTCCTAAACTAAAGAAACTTAAATAATTTAAGTACTTAAAGAAGGGTCAGGTAAAGATTGATCCTTACCATCAGCTACATTACCTTCTTGACTACTTTTAGTGCTAAATGTACCTCCTTGATTTGTTCCTTTATCAAATTTTACTTCATCTTTATTGCTACAACACCCTTTCTCTTTGTTTCCTGCATTTTCATTCCTTCTTGCATTGTTCCTAGGGTTAGGGTTATGATGATAACCTCCATTGTTCATTCTGAAAACTCTTGTTGAGTGTCCAAACTTGTTACATATCTAAAAAATGATTCCATTGTTTCCAAATCTCTATCCTTGCTGGTTAATCTGTGACCTACAATTTCTAGCAATATGTCCTACTTTTTTGCATCTAAAACATACTACCACTTTTCTTTTATTCATTTCTTCAATAGATCTCTTATCTACATTATTAGTATTCCCAATCATTCTATTATCATAATTATTCAAAATTACTTTAGGTCTTCTACATTCGTTAGCTCTATGTCCAAAACCATGACAATTATAACAATGTCCATTAAGAGGTTTAAATTGCTTACTTGTGCAATCTCTCTTCATGTGCCCAATAGTATTACAAGCAAAACATCTACCCTTGAATTCTCTTTGCATACCTTTAGATGATTCTTCCTATTTTGATTCTTCTTGCTTTGATTCTTCTTTCTCTCTAGGTGGTTCTTCTTTAGGTGGATCTTCCAATGTGTTCTCATCTAGCTTCATTTCCTCCATACTTTTAGATGTCTTTAGATCTGGGTTCTTACATTCATGATTTGTTCTAAACATACTAAATCCAAATCTAGTCTTATCAAAGAATGGTTCTCCAAAAGAAATTTGTTTTTTAGTCCCATCACTATTAGAATATAGCCTTTCAAGTTGTTGTTTAGATTGAGTTAATTCACCTTTCACAATTTTATTATACTTCTCAAGTTCCACATACTACAGTTTTACTTTGTCAAATTTGGATGTTACCTTTTCAAGTCTTGATCTCAGATCTTCATTCTCAATTTTCAATTTTTCATTATCAGATCTCAAATTTCCATCTTTCATACTAAGCTTCAGATTTACTATCTTCATCTCATGCTTAAGGATCTCATTTTCTTTTTCTAATTCATCACAATCTTCAACAAGAATATCAGATTTCTTTTTAGATTTCAGATCTTCAATCTTACCTTTTTATTTGTCGATAGCATTCTTTGCATCTTCATACTTTCTTCTTATGGAGTTTCTTTCATCAGTAAGCATATCAATCTATTCAAGAGCTTCTTTAAGATTCTTCTGAAGTTGATCCATATCCATAGAGATCTTACTCAAGCTGCTAAGCTTTCCTTGAATGTTCCTTCTCTGAGTAACTATTCTCTGATACCAATTGTTAGAAATAGGAAATACTGAGAGGGCGAGGGTGAATTAGTATTTCACAAACTTTTACTTTGGCCCATTTATGGATATAACAGATTACTTTAGTGCATACAAAGATTATCAAGATGATTAACAAACATAGTAGTAAATAGAAAGAACTCATAACACATGATATGTTCTCGAGGAAACCCTAGCCAAGGGAAAACCCCAGTGGGGATGGTACCCACAAAGATCACTAATTAAAAGTATCTTGTTAGGGATATTGACCCTGTTAAGAGTCAGTTTACAATATATAGTAGATCTGTTCTGGTTAAAGGACTTTAGGCCTTGTTAGAAGCCTTAACCCTATTAGGAGTTAGATTACAAAACGTGATCACTAGCTAAGCTCATTGCCCACACAAGTAATACAAAATGTTTTTGACTATAATATGGTACTGCTTACAACTTCACATCAATAGCCTTTTCTGCTATCACAATATACAACTTTCGCAAGTTATCCTTTTCTTTCTTTTCACAAAACACATCATTATCATTACATTTCAAGTATGCCTAATATATGAGTTATTAGAGCTAATAACTTTATATGGTCAGCTTCCAAAATATTTATCCAAGGGTAAAAATCTAGGATGTCATCCCTTCATAATGTTAAGTCATTATTTTGAAAAGCAAAAATAATCCCTTAACTATTTCACTAATACTGTCTCCAAAACTGTTCTATCTGCAAAATTGTCTTCGGTAAACTTCGAATAACTTCATCTGTACTACTCCAAACTTTATGCACACTAAGATGGGGTATCCTCATACTTTGTAGAAGCTTCAGTTAACTATGTAAACAAAAATATTACTCGAGTGGATGTCGCCAACTAAATCTTCATTGGGTGCTCTGTTAGAATCACTGTATCCATACTTAGACAATTTCTTCCTTCAACTTGCCATACTTGCATTCCAGATTCTGCGCTCTCATTAGTTATCATATGTTTCCATAATGACAACATCTATGCAACCACATTAGCCAAATTGCCAACAGGTCCATCCTTTCATAAGGAATATTCATATTAGTGCTTCTTTTGTGGGCATCATTCCCACCGGGGTTTACTCTTTGATCAAGAAGTTCCCTACTCAACATATCTTGTGTTATTGTGTAATTGTGTATGAATATCTTTCTATCATTGGTAATTATATTTCTTATATGGTTTAATGTTGTTGAAGATGATAAAACTTATAATTATCAGATAATTGATTCACCCCCACCCCAACCCCCCCCCTCTTAGTTATCTTGGTGGACTTTACTTTTTAACAATTGGTATCAGAGTAGCAGGTCCTTGAAAGAGAAGTTTAACAACTTAAGGAAATCTATGGTGAATTTCAGGAAAGAAAGCCCTAAGTTTGATGGAGTAAATTTTGACAATTGGAAAGAAAATATGAAGAGACATCTACTATGTTTAGGACCAGATTATTGGTTGACTACCAAGAATGATAAGACTATCATTGAAGAAAATGATCTTGAGACATGCTGTCATGATGAGAAAGATCTATTCATGTGTAACATACTTGCAAGAGAAGCACTTTTGATAGCACTTCCAGAGAATGAATATAGTCAGGTAAAATGTTTGAAAAAGTCTCATGAAATTTGGAAAGCTTTGCACTCTACTTTTGAAGGTGATGAACATGCAAAAAGAGTTATATTACATAATTGGCTATGTGCATTTGAAGATATAAGAATGTTGGAAGATGAATCTATTAGAAGTTATATTGGTAGAATGTCAGAAATTGTTGCAAGGATAAAATATTATGGAGGAACAAAATTAGAGAATGAAGTGATATGGAAAATTTTGAGGACATTGACTCCTATATTTAAGTAGACAACATAGATGATTGAACAAGTTATACCTTGTACTATGAACTTTACAAGAGAGACTCTTCTTGAAAGAGTGGAAGTAGTAGAGATGAACCTGAGGTTATCAAGAGACTTACCTAGAATGGAGACAACATTTAGTGCTCTTAGTATTCACCCTACATTGTCAAGAAGCATCAGTGTGAGTAGAGATTATGCTGGTAGCAATAGATCTAGAAATGAAGAAGGTATTGCCTTGCTTGTGAAAAGAGAACCTGATGGTAAGAAAAATTTTAAATGTTGGACTTGTCAAGAATATGGTCATTTTGCATCTAAATGTCCTAAGAGAGTTAAGAAGTACATAAATAATTTCAAGCCTAGAAGATCTAAGGAATGTTATTATGCTAATTATGAAGACCTTGAAGTTATTATTGAAATAACTTTAAGTGAAAGTGATACTGAGAATAATGATGAAATAGGATTTGTAGCAATTAAAGAAGAAAATTTTGAAACTAATGTTAAGGAAGAAAAAGCCTTAGTTTCACAAGTTGAAAAGAAAGCTGATTAGATTATAAATAGTGGTTGTTCACATCATATGACTGGAGATATGAAAAAGTTCATAAAGATTAACAATTATGATGGAGGAGTTGTTAGAGTTGGTAACAATGCACCTTATTTGATTAAAGGTATAGGATCTATTACTCTTGACTGAAAGACTAATACTAATGATGTTTACTTTGTGGATGGATTGAAACATAATCTTTTGAGTGTTGGATAGTTTTTTGATAAGGGATATCAAGTTTGGTTTACTAAGAAAACTTGTGTGATAAAGGATAAAGATGGAAATCTGATTGAAACTAGATCTAGAACCAGAGGTAATGTATTTCAGTTGAATCCTACTAAGATTACATGTTTGATTACTAAGATTGATGATAGTTAGTTATGGCATAGAAGGTTTTATCATATAAACTTTGATAATATTGTGAAAGTGAGTACTACACTTGCAGTAAGGGATTTGCCTAAAATAATGAAGCCTACTAAGATGATTTGCAAAGAATGTGTGATGGCTAAGTAGAAGAGAAGTTCATTTCCTAGTAAGAAGTTCACATCGGTAGAGAAGTTGGAGATTTTTTATACAGACTTGAGAGGTCCTACCAAGACTAGAGGATTCTATGGAGAATGATATTTTATGATTCTTGTTGATGATTTTACAAGAATGATGTGGGTTGCATTTCTGAAAGAAAAATCTAAAGCATTTGATAAGTTTAAGATCATTAAGAAGAAAGTTGAGAATGAATCTGGAATGAAGATTAAATGTTTGAGATTTGATAGAGTTGGTGAATTTACTTCTAGAGAGTTTAACACTTTTTGTGAAGTGAATGCTATTAAGAGATAGTTTTCAGCCTCTAGAACACCTGAACAAAATGGTATTGCAGAAAGAAGAAATAGATCAGTGATTGAAGCAGCAAGAGTTATGTTATTTGAGAATGATTTAGCGAAGACATTTTGGAGAGAAGCAGTGAATACAATAGTATATACAATGAACAAAGTACAAATTAGATCAAACACAGACAAGACACCTTATGAATTATGGTTTGGACATGCACCCTCAGTTAAGTATTTTAGAATTTTTGGAAGCAAATGTTATATAAAGAGAGATGATGATATTGGAAAGTTTGATCCTATAAGTGATGAAGGTATTTTTCTTGGATATTCTTTGAAGAGCAAAGCATATAGATGTTACAATAAGAGAACTAAAACTATTGTTGAGAGTGCAAATATTAAAGTTGATGAAAAGTTCAAAATTTAGGAAAGAATGCTTAATTATGAATCTAATGAAGAAGCTCATCCTAAGCCTAACACTAAAACTACAGAATTATTCTATGAGACTGATAGTGAATTGTTGAATGAGAGTCATGCTAAAGAAATGAGAGAGGAATCTAGAGAAGAATCTATAGTTGAAGCAAGATCTGAGACTATGACACTGAACATGTATTTATCAAGACATCATCCTATTGAACAAGTTATTGGAAGTTTGGACAGAGGAGTTCTGACTCAGAATAAGGTACATTTATGTTTGATTTCTCAAATTGAACCTAAATCTACTAATGAAGCTTGTGAAGATGAACATTGGATTAATGCTATGAGAGAAGAACTAGATTAGATAGAAAAGAACAAGACATGGGAATTGGTCCCTAGACCTAAAGACAAGAATGTAATTGGAACTAAATGGGTATTCAGAAACAAGATGAATGAACAAGGAGAAGTTGTAAGAAACAAAGAAAGATTGGTATGTAAGGGATACTCAAAGCAAGAAGGAATTGACTATGAAGAAACTTTTGCACCAGTAGCAAGAATTGAAGTAGTAAGAATGCTTTTGGCCTATGTAGCTTTTAAGAAATTCAAAGTGTATCAGATGAATGTGAAGTCAACATTTCTGAATGGAAAATTGGAAGAAGAAGTCTACATTGAGTAGCCTGAAGGTTTTCCTTTGAATCAAGAAGGAGACATGGTATGTAAACTGAAGAAAGCATTATATGGACTAAAGCAAGCACCTAGAACTTGGTATGCAAGACTAGATAAGTATTTGTTAAAGTTAGGATTTTCTAAAGGAATAATTGAGAGCAATCTATACATAAAAGAAATTGAAAATGGTTTGTTGATTATAGTTATTTTTGTTGATGACATTATTTTTGGAGGAGAAGATGAAGCTAGTGACAAATTTGCTGATGAAATGAAGATTGAATTTGAAATGAGTATGATTGGTGAGATGAAATACCTTTTTGGATTATAGATAACATAAAACAATGATGGTATCTTTGTAAGTCAAACAAAGTACTTGAATGATTTGCTGAAAAGATTTGGAATGGAGGATTGTAAACCAGTTGGAACACCTATGGTAATTGAACATAAGTTATCTAGAACAGATGAAACACTGGTAGTTGAGCAGAAGAAATACAAATCCATGATTGGATGATTGAAGTATTTGACACACACAAGACTAGATATAGCACATTCAACTGAAATTGTAGCAAGATTTCAAGTTGAACCTAGAGAATCACATTATGCAGCAGTAAAGAGGATATTGAGATATTTAAGAGGCACAATGGACTATGGATTGTGGTATGAAAAATCTAATGATTTTACCTTATGTGCATATACAAATGCTAATTGGGGAGTTAGTGTTGATGATAAGAAAAGTACCAGTGGAGGAGCATTTTTCCTTGGAGGAAGATTAGTTTCTTGGTTAAGCAAGAAGCAGAATTGTATTTCATAGAGCACAACAGAAGTAGATTATGTAGTAGCAGCAAACAATTGTAACCAGATAATTTGGATGAAGCAGATGCTGAAGGATATTGGAATTAAATTTGTTGAACCTGTTTTTATACATTGCATGACAACACCAGTATAGTTAGTATGTCTAAGAATCTTGTACTACATTCTAAGAAAAAACATATAGAGATCAAGTATCATGTTGTAAGAGAGAAAGTTGCTGAGAAAGAAGTCAGAATGGAGTACATAAGCACAAAGGAATAGATAGTAGACATATTTACAAAGCCTTTACCTAAGGATACATTTGAGTATTTGAGAGGTATGCTTGGGGTTATGCCCTAGCCTACTTTTGAGTAATGATGTAGTTGGTTGCATCTATCCAGTAATATATGAGCCCTATCTTTCTTCTGGACTAGATGTTGGTACTTCCTCTATGGGGGAGTATGTGTATCTGAGCTGAGTCATGAGGACTCTATTAAATGTATTTTTTTAAATAGTGTCTTTTGACATTGAGTTTTTGTTGACATAGTGATGAAATTTCTATCATTGATGTCAATGGGGGAGAAGTATGCATGAAAAACAATATGAGAGAACTGAAGAGGATTTGAAGAAGCAGTGTTGTAGTATTCAATTTTTGGAACACTGGATGTTTTTCATCTATGTTTCCATCAATGCCAATGGGGGATATTGTTAGGAATGAATGTTAAAGTGTTTGGCACCCATTCTATAGCAGTTGTTGCATTCATGACTATAATTGTCATTGATGTCAACATAGTGTTTTGATTAGCAAACATGGGATATTGTAGTTGGACCTATGCAATGTTGAGGATATACTCTTTGATATGTTATATGTCTATGGTTAAGAGCATAGATAATAATTCTTTTATTCATGAAAGTTATGATCATTTTGGTGGAAGGAGTATTTAGGCAGTGTTCCTGAGTAGTGGTTTTTGGAAATCGGATGATATCTCCTAATTGGGATGGAATCTGGCTTTGCATAGTTAAATGGAAGTTAGAGACACATTGATAGTGACATGGATTACAATGCAAACTTTGAAGTCACATGAGTGAAGATTTATTGTATTTGGAAGCTGACAGTTTTATGTAATTTTGGTGTACCATGTGGAATATTTTATTTTGTAATTGTGTGCCAACTCATTTGTAACTATTTGAGTGTGGTATAAAGGAAGGAATGTTTTTTCTTGTTGTATAGTTGAGATGTGATGCAGTATGCATGAAGTGAAGAAAAGAGCTAAGTGTGAGAAGTAAAATTATGAAGGAAGAAATGCGAAGTATAGAGATTTTAAATTGAGATCTGATGTAACAGTGAGTGTGGTTTGGCATAGTCAGAGAAGAGGTAACATATTATTTTGTTGAATAATGAAAAAATTATTTTCACAATGAGTTCAGTGATCTTACCCTGAAGCTGTTTGGGCAGTGGGTCCTTCTGTCTTCCATAACTCTTAACAGGGTTAGAATCTTTTAATAGGGATTCAAACTCTCCTAACAGGGATTTATATGTACTAAATTTATTTCATAAGACTCCTAACAGAGTCCATCCTTTCACAAAGAATATTCATATTAGTGCATCTTTTGTGGGCAGCATTCCCACTCAGGTTTACTCTTTGATCAAGAGGTTCCCTAGAAAACATATCTTCTATTATTGTGTAATTGTGTATGAGTATGTTTCTATGGTTGGTAATTATATTGCTTATATGGTTTAATGCTGTTGAAGATGATAATAGTTATAATTATTAGATAACTGATTCATCCCCTCCTGACTCTCAGTTATCTTAGTGGAATTTACTTTCTAATAGAAGAAGAAGAAGAAGAAGAAGAAGAAGAAGAAGAAGAAGAAGAAGGAGAAGGAGAAGGAGAAGGAGAAGAAGGAGGACAAGGAGGAGGAGGATGAGGAGGAGGATGAGGAGGAGGAGGAAGAGAAGAATATGTAGGAGGATTAGGAGGAGAAGGAGGATTGATGAAGGGTGCTCCCCTTAATACCACAAACACATAATAGAAATAAAGAAACAACAACAATATGCAAGAATAGAAAATTGGCTTCTTATTGTCTCCACAAATGTAGAATTACAAACTTTCAGAATTACAATATGCAAAGCCACATGGGCATTCCCTTACAATATTATGTAGGAAAAAGCCTCAAATTATTGCCCAGATCTACTACCCAGAACTATTCTGAACTGCCTAAGACAATAATACAGCCTTCCTTATATAGGCAATTTTCCACCGCCTGGGAAGGTTCCAGAATTTTAGCCAATAAGGCCAAACAAACTTAAAATTATTTTATTTTACATTTTATGACATCATAGTTGGCTCAAGATAACCTTTGAAACCCGAACAGAAATTTTGAAGAAAATTATTTTCTGTCATTTTAGGTGGCCCAACTTCCGAAGACCATAAGTCATCACCAGTTGACCCGATCGGCTATTATAACCCCATTTCAGAAATTCCACGAAGCCCTCGACAGGCTTGACCCATGCAAGCACCCATCACCCAAATTTTTGACCTCATCCAGGGCCTCTAAAGCCTTCAAAACTAAGTTCAAAGTTTCTGTACCCTGCTGCCAATACCGAAAATCTTCAATATCTTCTAATATACACTTGATCTGGCAGTGAAACTTTACTGGTAGACTTATATGACCAAAATGAACCTCCAAGAATGAAATCAAATCATTCTGAGCACATACAAAAATTACCAAAAATAGTAACTTTCCATAAATAGCAGCTCTGCACAAAATAGCCCTTATTGAAAATAAAAATAGAAATTTTTAATTTTTTTTGGGTGATGGAAGATTGCTCTTACACCCAGGATGCTCCTGCATCAGACACCCAGGGTAATTTGAGAAGTGACCCTGTCACGACTCAGGTGTGTAGAGGAAAACCAAGATGGCTAACCTCCTCCTTTGTCAGCCATGATGAATCTTCAATAGGTCATCCTTTCCACTTGACCAGATATTCTTCATATGTCCTGTTCCTTGTGCTTCTACCAACACGACTGTCAGTATATCTTTGATCTCCTTAGTGTCTAAACTAGTTGCTAGAATACTCCACTGTGCTACTATGATCTCATCTTCAACACCTCCTTCATGATACTCTATCAGATCTGAAATGTTAAACACTGGTGAAATATTTAGCTCAGTAGGCAATTCTACCTCATATGCATTTCTTGAATCATGTTTCTTCAGTATCCTACATGGTCCAAACTTCTTCATTTTCAGCTTGTTATATGTACCAACTGGAAACCGCTCCTTCCGCAAATGAACCATGACTTCATCACCAACCTGAAATTCCTTATACCTCCTTTTTTCATCTACCTTAGCCTTATACTATGCATTCATCTTGGTAATATGCTTCCTCACCTCCCCATGGATGTTCTTCAAGTGTTCTACAAAATCCTCATCTTTAGCACTACTTATTTCTCCTTTATCTATCTTCTTCAATTCAGATGCATTTCTTGGACTACTTCCATATATAATCTGGAATGGTGATTTACCAATGCTCCTATTGATAGAATTATTGTATGCAAATTCTACCTGTGGTAAAATCAAATCCCATCCTATTGGCTTATCTCCAACCAAACATCTCAGCAAATTTCCCAAACTCCTATTCACCACCTCTGTCTATCCATCAGTCTGTGGATGATGTGATGAACTGAACTTCAAATCTATCTTCAATTTCTTCCACAATGTATGCTAGAAATATCCAACAAACTTAGTGTCCCGATCTGAAACTATGGTCTTTGGCAAACCATGAAATCTCACTACTTCTCTTAAAAACAATTCTGCTACATGAATAGCATCATTAGTCTTCTTGCAGGGAATAAAATGTGCCATCTTTGAAAATCTATCAACCACCACAAAAATTGAATCATGTCCCCGTTGAGTCCTCAGTAAACCAAGAACAAAGTCCATGCTAATATCCTCCCAAGGGTTCTCTTGTATAGGTAATGGCTGATACAACCCTGTATTCTACTTCATTCCTTTCACCATCTGACATACTCTGCAACTCTATACAAACTTCTTCACATCTTACTACAACTATGGCCAATAATAATTCTCACTAACCAAACCATGGGTTTTATCAAGACCAAAATATCTAGCCAATCCTCCGCTATGCTTCTCCTTGATGAGATTCTCCCTCATAGAACTTCATGGAATGCACAACTGATTCCCTCTGAATAGCATATCATCCTGGATGATGAAACCCAACCATTTCATCCTGTCTAGAGTAACAAGTTCTGTACAAGCTTTCCAAGCTTTACCAAAATTAGGATCCTCTGGATACAAATTCTTGAGTTTCTTGAACCCAACCACTTCAATCTGCATTTCTGTCAACAATAGTTGCCTTCTGCTAAGAGCATCAGCAACCCTATTAGACTTTCCACTCCTGTGTTTCAAAATAAATGTATAACTCTGCCAAAATTCAACCCATTTCAAATGCCTTTTATTCAATTTTCCTTAACTATTCAAATATTGCAAAGCTTGATGATCAGTATACAAAACAAACTCCTTAGGAAGTAGATAGTGCCTCCACTTTTTTAATGCCTGAAATATAGCATAAAATTCCTGATCATAAACAGAATATTTTCTCTTGGCATCATTTAATTTCTCACTAAAATAAGTAACAGGTTTACTTTCTTGGCTCATAACAGCTCCTATTGCAGTACCACTAGCATCACAATCTACTTGAAACACCTTATTAAAATCTAGAAGTGCTAAAACAGGTTGTTCTGTAACTTTTTTTTTCAACAATTGAAAACTCTTTTCTACCCCGTTAGTCCACTTAAATTCTTTTCTATCCCCTCTCATTATTTCAGTCAAGGGTCCACAAATACTGCTAAAATTTTTGATAAATTTTCTATAAAAGCTAGCTAGACCATGACAAGATCTTACCTCAGTAGCACTCCTTGGAGTAGGCCATTCAAGGATAGCCTGTACCTTCTCTGGGTCCATTTTTAGACCTTCTCCTGAAACTACAAACCCCAAATACACCAACTCTTTCTTCACAGAACTGCACTTCTTCAAATTAATCAATAATTTCTCTTCTCTCAACTTCTCAAATACCATATGAATATGCATCATATAATCATCCAATGTCTTACTAAAGATCAAAATATCATCTAGGTAAACAATGACAAACTTACCCAAAAATTCTTTCAGAACCTCGTTCATGAGCCGCATGAAAGTGCTCGGTGCATTGGTTAGCCCAAAAGACATGACTAACCACTCATATAGTCCTTCCTTTTTCTTGAAGGCAGTCTTCCATTCATCTCCTTCTCTGATCCGAATCTGATGATATCCACTTTTTAGATCTATCTTTGAAAAATACACAGCTCCACTCAAATAGTCCATAATATCATCCATTTGTGGCAATGGAAATCTATACTTGATTGTGATCTTGTTTATTTCTCTAGAATCTATACACATCTACCATTCTCCATTCTTCTTTGGTGCTAATACCACTGGTACAGCACAAGGACTCAGACTCTCATAGATTAATCCTTTCTGTAACAACTCATGTACTTATCTATTCAACTCCTCACTTTCTGCAGGTGTCATTCTATGTGCTGCCTTATTTGACAAACTCACTCCTGGGATCAAGTCCATCTGATGAATGATCTTCCTGACTGGTGGTAATCCATTAGGCACATTATCAAATACAATATCCTGAAACTCATTCAACAAATTTGCAACTTCTATAGGAACATCTTCTACTTCCTCTTTACCAGCTTTTGGAATTAAAGTAAAACATACATGCTCATGCCTCATACCATCTAGGAAATTTCTTCCATCAATAAAAGTTATCCTTGCATTACCACATACCTTTTCTTCAGTCTCGTTCAATGGTTTTAGCTTATGTCGCACTCCATCCTTTGTCAGGGAATAGGTATTCGCATGACCATCATGTACAACACATCTGTCAAACTGCCATGGTCTACCCAACAACATATGACATGCATCCATAGATATGATATCACACAATACCTCATCTTGGTATTCACCAACCTTGAACTTCACTAGGCATTGTTCATTGACCATGACCTTGTGGTCATCTTGTACCCAGGCAATTCGATATGGATGTGGGTGTTTCTGTCTCTTGAGCTTCAACTTTGTCACCATCTCTTCTGACACCAAATTGTCAGTGCTTCCACTATCAATAATCACATCACAACATTTACCTTCACACTTGCACTTGGTGCGAAACAGGCTCCTCCTTTGCTTAGGTTCATTCTCACCACTCAACAGGACTCTTCTGTTAATCAATGTTTCTCCTCTTTCAGCATCTTCAGAATTTGATGATCTGGCATCTTCATCTACATGGGCAACTCTGGCCTGGCCTTCATTTCTCTTGTCTGTTCTACCTTGGCACTGAGGACATTCAAATGCCCTATGACCTTCTTCTCCATAGTGAAAATATGTTCCATGGAAGCCACCTCTTCTAGATCCTTGTCCTCTTCCTCTTCCTCTCTGATTTCTATTATTCTGATCCTAAAAGTGATTGGAATTATTTCCTCATTGATTCTGACTGCTACTGGCCTCATCCTTCTTTT